>APFE030386353.1:3791-30721 GCA_000404065.3 Pinus taeda | reverse complement strand
CCCCACACCCATTCACATATATCATCGAAAACTTTGGAAGACTAGTTATAAGCACCACATGTACCAAATCTGCAATGGTTTTATGTTACCAATTCATTATTTAATTTTTAATAAGCCTGCCCCTAAAATGTTTGAGCAAGCAGCTGTAGATTTGATTGCAGTAGCGAGTTGGTTTGGGGAGGAGAAATTCACTTATATCAGAGTTTTTGGTAGCCAGGCTAAACCACATGTGTTACCACTCTACATCCCTGATAAGTTACTTGCCAGGGAGGTAGCCTATCAAATTAGCGCTGAAGGGGTTACCCAAACCCTGAAAAGGGCTAAAAAACATGTTTGGCCTTCTTTTCCACTGAGAATTGGGATGTATACACTGCATGACATCAAGCATGCAGAGAAGGAAGCCAGGAAAATAAATTTTCTCACTCTGGCTACCTTGCCAAGGAGGTAATACGATCCAAGAAAGGTCGCTTATAATGCGCTCGACCAGGCCAAATTGGCCAAGGTCGAGCATAAAGAAGACAAATTCGAAGACTTGTTCGCATCAGCCGAATCACTGTATCAAGTCAAGTCGCTTGCCCGAAATGTTTATAATGATGAAGGGCTAGTTGAGTTTAACAGAATCAAAGAACAGAGGTTGCAAACTCTGCCTCTAGACCTGTTAGCAACTGTACCGACAGCAACCAGGTCAAACGAGTCTGAACAGCGACATAATACACCACCTCCTACTACATCAAAACAACAGGAGGTAACTCAGGAAAATGCACAGCAACAAGAAGAAACCCAAGCAAAGACCCAAGAGGAGAGCAGCTCTAAAGGTAACCATGATCCATTAGTTGATCCGAATTTGCTCCAGCAATGGAATAAATTCAGTACAATCATCAATAACTTAGAGTGCTCAAAAGATGATGAGGTTTCAAAAGAAGGCGATACACAGGAAGCGACATCAAAACAAGTTTCAGGTGAAACCAGCGGCCAACCCAAAACAAAAGAACTAGAGATAATTCCTAAAGATCCAACGGGAGAGATCGTTTTGCAAATTGAAGAGATCCCCCCTTTAGATATATTCTACAGCCCCAAGCATAAAGCCGTCGTAAAGCGACAGAGGAAAAGGAGAAGAACTGATCAACCTTCTCCCTTCCCTGAATTGACAGTAACGGGCAATGTTGTATGGAAAGAGGAATTCAACCCCTCCGATGACTTAACCAAGCTATCACAGTTCGCTGGAGCATATTCAGCGGCGACTATCGATAAAGCAACGGAGGTGAGCAATTTGTTGAAAGCAAAGGATCAGGATATCTCTTCACTAAAGGCGAGACTATTAGAAGTACAGCAGAGGGCAAAGCATGCCGAGAAAGAATTGCTAGTACAACAGCAGAACAATAACCAGCTAGTCAAGGAATTACAAGAGCAAAAACAGAGGATAGATGAAGGTGCAATACAAAGGCAGAAGGAGCTATCAGCGGCACTGGAGCAGTTAAGAATATCGACTGAGGGAACAATAAAAGCAAAAGATGAACAAATCGCTCAATTGACCACTAAAATTGAGCAAACAAAAAATCTCCCCAAGATAGATGAATATAAAGCAGAAGCGCTCCAGCTAAATAAGGGATTGATTAATCAGGTTAAGCTGTTATGTCAACATCTCATACGAGCAGAACCATTGTGCGAATTGTCAGCGTCTATAAGTGAAAAGGTAGAAAAAGCAAGGGCCGACTTGGATCAGGAAGAAGAAACACTGACAGACTTTATAGAATGGCAGGATTCAGATGTAGGTCGGGCAGCCAATCTACCAAGAATTCTGGAATCGCACAAAGAAATATTGTTCACAGAGTGGCAATCACAACTGATGAAAGCAGAAAGAGCGACTTCCAGATGCAGGACAATCAGTGGAAATTTAATTGAATTAGTAAATAATACATTGTATTTATCTAACACAATTTCCCAATGTACTCCAGGTCAATTAACAACAACAAATATATTGGAGCATTCATGCTATCCGGACTTGGAGAAAAGCGCAAGATTGATCGCCGGAGTCAACAGTCTGACATGGGATGCATATTGGTTCTTTTTAATCAAACCATACAGCCAAAGAGCTGTCTTGAAGTGCCTAATCGATGCTGTCGGTTATATGATACCTGACATCCAAGATGCCACCTTCGCCGCCCAATTCAGTTCACGCCTCAACAAACCGCCTGAAGTAGAACCAATGCTCGCGATAAGTTAGCTAAGGTTTAAGGGCAAACAACCTGAGGCATGACTCATTTCACCGACTACCAGATCGCCCCTGAGAAGTAGACCAGATTTACTGATACCAATTTAGTAGGATTTTGTTTTATAGATCTTTTTAGTTTTAGTAGTATTTAAAGATCCTTTCATGCATTTAGAAAGGGTCGTAAAAGTTTTGTATATGACTTAAACCCTGAAGTTGCACTATTGTACTTCAGGGATATTCTTTTATGAAACTTGACCAATTATTCCGAATTTGATGAGGAAGGCTTTTATGCAAGTGTGCACTATTGTCATTGTTTGAAAGCATTTATGTGTTGAAGAAGGAATTTTGAATAGCGATTGATATTTCGGATCGATCTACAACTCACATGGTACTATTATTTGCGTCTGTATTCTTTTTCGTTATATGAATTGTTATTGAAATCGCTCTTGCTATTATCGCTTATATATATGTGTGTTTTTCACAGCATTCCTTATACATTCCACTATTGGTTGTTTATCGCATGCTCTCCTTTCAGACTTATATATGTATCGATGATATGAACAATGAATGTAGTAATCTGTATGCATCGCTTCATTGTGACTATTCATGTGAAGCAATATTTGAATGATTGAACACCCTTTATTTATTTTACAGAGTCATCTATATGCCTGATAAATAGATAAAGATTATTTAACGCTACATTCTGAATGAATAAGTTGTTCCCGGGATTAGTATTAGTTTCCCTATTTTTGTCAATAGAATAAGTCATTCGCCTATCAGTTAAGCAATTTATTCATCACCCATCCATCCCTTTTATTTCATTATCGGGAAACTGGTCCCGTTATTCCAGTCGGAGCCACCATTCCAAACGGAAAAGGAGCTGTACCAAGGTCCGGACCGGGTGGTTATCCCCTATGTTGTGGCAACGATTTCCGAGGCCTCAACAGAGTGTTAGTAAACTTGGACCCTTGTGAGGGTCTATCTGTAGAATTGGATCTATGCTATCAAGATCACACTCATAGGCAGTCATTGGACTATAAGGGGATTCCTTTTAGATTCCATAAGTGTCATAAGTATGGGCACATAATGAAAGATTGCACCCTTCCCTTTTCGAGAAAACAATGTATAGGAGTTAAAAGATCTGGTCAAAAAAGAGGAGTGTAGGATGTCGAACTAAGAAACAAGATAGTGGCGCCCAATGTTCATTCCCGGAAATTGGAACAAATAGAGGCTTCAAAGAATTCAAATCTTGCAGGTGACGTTGGTTTGAGTGTAGTTGTGACAGAGGTGAGCCTGCAAGGTGGCGGTTCAACTAAAATACAATATTTGTGGTGATCTCCCCTCTAAGTATTCCCCCTCCTCTCAGTCTATGAGAAATTTATTAATTCATTTAATTGTTTGGACATGGGGTCTGGCCCTTCTTCTCTTCCTTTTTGTTCCAATAATGTCTCCACTCCCATGTACTTGATTGTGCACATATCATGCCCTTGGCCCCTGTAGCCTTATCTTTACCCTCTCTAAAGATTGCTTCACTTTAGGAAGATTCTTTAGATTCCATCTCCCACTACAACCTTTGTTCCAGGCCCTTTATGGTGGATGGCATGTAGTGCATTGGCGGTATTGGCTCTTCCTCGTCAGTCAAGATTGGTGGTTGACTGAGGGGAAAAATACCATTTTTTCCAAGGCTCAACTAAAATCTTATATGGATTTTGTCAATGGAAAACAAAAGTCGATTATTAGGGAACTTACAATAGTGCATTCCCTTGGGCAACTTCCCCTATGATCTTATATCATTTAACTATCGGGGCTTGGCTATCATATCCAAAAAACTAGCCCTACGACATTTGGTTAATTTTGAGTACCTAGAGATCATTTTTCTCCAAGAAACATTGGGGGATGGGGATAAAATTTCACATGTATTAAATTCCATCTTTCTAAGCTAGTCATTCATTTGTTCTGATGCGAGGGGTAGATCTAGAGGGGTTGGTTGTAGGTTTTAAATCAAAATCTATGAAAGTAAAGGGCTCTTGGTTGGAGTTATTTTAGTGAGCATATATTTTTTCGTTGGAGTTAGGGGTGGATCTCTGGGTGATAAACATATACGGCCCTTGTCAAGATTGAGTCCCTTTTTAGGACATGCAGATGTGAAAATCATATATGTCTACAGACAATGTCGTGGTCAAAGGGGACTTAAATTTTATGATTAGGGCATCTAAAGTCTAGGGTACTCATGCTAGGACTGATTCCTTTTTTGATTACTTCACCCATCTCCTTGTGGAGCAAAAGTTGATTGTTGTTGACCCAATTAAATGCAAACCTTCCTAGCATAATAGGAGATCCATGGAGGCAATGGTAGCTAAGCTCCTCAACCATTTCCTTATATCATAATGTTTGACGGAAAAGGTTCCTTTATTTAGATAGTCGATTGGAAGTGGTGACAAATCATATCATCACCCCATCTTTCTAGAACTGAAAATGGGTATGCATCAAATTGTAAGCTCGTTCAAATTCAATGCTTTGTGGCTATCAGATGAAAATTTCCTCAATTTAGTGAAGGAAATTTGGACCCCTTAAAATCTAGTTTCGATGGTCATTATTGTAGTCTATTTTTTTGAAAACCTGAAAAGGGTCAAAGAAGCCACTGCCCAATAGTCCATCCAAATGAAAATGAGGGATGACAAAGAACTCAAATTGATGTAAGAAGAACTGGGGAGACTAGAGGAAATTGGAAGGGGAAATATGCGTTAGAGTATTCAAAGAAAAGAATTGTGCAACTAGAGGCTTCCAAAAGAAGAATTATGATGGAGGAGGAGGAATTCTGGAGGCTAAAGAGGAGATTTGTATCGTTGAAAAGCAATGATGAAAAAACAATTCTTCTTCAAAATTTGGTAAAGGGTGAAAATATTGTAATACCATTTGGTCTATGAACAATCCAGAAGGAGGAAGAGCCTCTTCTTTTGGGGAGTTAGTCATCTTAAGGAAAAGACATTTTAGTAACATGTATGAATCTCCATTAGAGGCATCTATTGTAGACATGATTCTCTTGGATCAAGATTTTCCCCATTTTTGTAATGATGAGGATAATCATATTCTAATGAAGCATGTTTTTGCAGGAAAAGTGCAATGGTTTTTGCATAGTATACGAAAATACAACAGCGTGGGCCTTGATGGTTGGATGGTTGAATTATTTTTGGGGCTCTATGACATCTTGTCTAATGAACTATATTAAACTCAAATTTTATAGTTCGCATACCGAAATTAGATGATCCACAATATTTGGACAAATTAAGGGCAATTTCCCTATGTAATTTTATTTTCTTTCCAAAAATGTTTCGAAGGAATAGTTTGGTTTCCTAGAAAGGTGTCAAACACATGAAGCAATTGGAGTAGCTCAAGAAGGCCTTCATAATCTAAAAACTAGATAGCTCAAAGGGTTGGTGATTAAGATCGAGCTGTCAAAAGCATATGACAGGGCCAAATGGTTATTTCTACATATGATTCTTGCTCACCCTGGCTTTGAAGTCCCCTTCATAAATTGGATTATGTGGTGTATAACCTTAGGCTCTTTTATGGTTCTCATCAATGGTTTGCCTTCAAAATAAATTCATGCTCAAAGGGGACTCCGCCAAGGTTTCCCATTGTCACCCCTATTGTTACTTTTGTTGGCTAAAGGTTTGAAGAGGCTTCTATTAGAGGCTAGAAGAAGGGGGGATTTAATAGGTGTTTTTGTGGTTAAAGAATTAGAAATCACTCATCTATTGTTTTTTTTCTATTATTTAGTGATGGCTCTAGGCGCGATATGATAACCTTTAACAATGCCTTACACCTCTTCCAAAAATCTACTAGTATGCAAGTTAATATATCTAAATCTACCCTTTCAGAAATAGTTATGTCCATTGATGAAACAAGAAGTATGCAAGATACATTTCCTTTTCATATAAATACATTTGATGATGGTTTAAATTAATTGGGGTTTTATCTTAAACAAATGATTATAGGAAGGCAGACTAGCAATAGTTAATTGCGAAAATGGAAAAAAGGCTAAAGGTCTGGACTTTTGGATGGTTGTCTAGAGCATGCAGAGTAGTCCTCATCAAATCAGTTTTGGAAGCCATCCCAATATATTGGATGTCCATATCCTAGATCCCAAAGTGGGTCCTTACCTCTGTGTGCAAGCTCTATTCTAGGTTTATGTGGGTAGACACCAAGGACAAAATTATGCTTCCTTAGGTGTGATGGGAGAAAATAGTAGCTCCCGAGGCCTGTGGTGGATGGGGCATAAAAAACATTCATTTCTTTGCAAAAGCATTGGTCATGATGGTGGGTTGGAGATTATTAACAAAAAACAGCTTATGGTCACAAGTTTTACAAAAAAAGTACATTTTCCTCAGCAAAATTGAAGAATGGGTTTACTTTCTAGCTAAGAATTTTTCTATGTGTATGTTATCTAGAGAATTGTTTTATTGTCTTTGATGAGTCCTCGTATTGCATCAAGGATGTTGCAACTCCCAAGACCCTCAAAATAAATTATCAATCTGGGGTTTATATAAACTTAGAGGTGAAAATTCTATATGCACAGTAGGTCAAGTTCTACTCATGTCACCCTCAGTCATTGGATCAGATCAAGGCATGCAAAGACAACTCCTTTAGCTAACTACAAAGAGAATTTTTATGAAAAGACAAAAACATACCCTAAGTGCAAGGAAAGGATCATTAGCCTAATTGCATAAATGAAAGTGCCATAAATCAAATGTAGAGAATAATTGTAACTGTAGGAGGGAAAGACTACACTAGTTGCAAATATAAACCATGCTACTCTACTTGCAAACCAATCAAATCTACATTTTACTTGCGAAATGTAAATCATTAATCTAATTGCAAATTGTTTGGAAAGAATAAATCCAGTCTACAACACATAAATAGGAAATTCAAAAAAAAAGTTTAATCTATTTGCATTGAAGAGTTTCCCTTCATGTCACTGAGTGTAAGATGACTTTAGCCTTAACAACGGGGTATTTACTCATTAGATGTGAAAATTTGCTTCCTAATTATATTTGTTGTCTTGTGCTTGCAGTGGATGAAGGATGGGTCTATAGTGGTCCTTGGGTCTCCCAATCAAGGATTCAAAGGTTGGGGGTCATTATTCAATCTCAAACTGCATAAATTGAGTTTCCAGAGCAAATTTGGCTGGGTTTGGGCAGTGCTATAGGAAACCATGTTTTGCTATAGGAATGCCATGTTTTGCTACAGGATTGGGTCTGAGGATTGGGAAAGGAAGGTGTTTTGAAGGTAGAGAAAGGTCATCAAGCATGGATGAAGGACGTGTGAGGCATTTTGCCAAGATTAACACCCCTCAGAGGCCCATCTTGCACAAAAATTCATGCCCACGATGTCCTTCATTGACCCTAAAAAGATGATCACAGTGGCAAAAATTGAGAGCAGTATGAGGTGTCTAGGAGGAGGATAGTAATGAAAAGGTGGATTTGGATGAGTGTGCCAACCCTTCCAAGTCATTGGTAGCCCATGCAGGCTAACAACCAAGAACATGTTAGATCTTAGACTTTTGTGATCCATATTGATCCATGTTAGAACGGCTAGTTTTTAACGACTAATTCCGGGCATGAATGCTTCTCTGCTATTTAAACATGTGCAAATATTGATCTTTTCACATTTGTACTGAGGATGAACCACATTAGTTGGTTCGAAATGTCGACCAAACCTCAAGAATGTGATTAATCCGAAAGACAATACTATAATCAATAACATACATCTAACGATCAATATTGCAACAAAATTAATCAAAGTGGAAAAGCTGAGTTGAATTTTGTTTCTTCAAGAAACATTCTATCCTACAACATGCATCTAATCCATTTTCCAAATCATGATATTAACCTCTAAGGTGCAAAAACCAAGCATGAAAATTAATTTCAATCCAAAGCTTAGCAATTTCCAAGGAATCATAAACACATATTTTTGGCTTGTTCTTGTAGTCTCTTCAGCCACACTTCCCACAAGAGAGGTGGTGATCAGATCTGCAACTACATATTTTACAGTCTATTTCCTACTTAAACAAGGAAAGAAATACAACAACTTGAACAAAGGGAAAAATACATGAGAGGGACTAAAGCCTCTAGGTTGGACCTTAACCCAAGCGTTTCAACCCTCCTAAGCTAACTCATATGTAGACAAACAAAAAACCTTTCCTTAATAAGAGTGCAAATAAATAATCTCAGAATGGAGATAATAGTCTCAAGTACTCAACCTTCGATAACTCTTCCTAGCTCCAAGAGTTTGAATCCTAATAAGCCCTTAGGCATGTTTATTTATACAAAAAGTGACGAGGGGCGGCTCCCTTGAGATGAGGATTCCTTCCCTCCAAAATATCGAAATTGGTGGATCTAGTTCCCTTAGATCTCAACATGCACTTGAGTTCCTCGGTTGCTAATGGACTTCGAGCAATTAGTGAGGAATCTTGGGACTCAAGTCGACTTGGAGAGTTAATGTAGTGGAAAAGCCTCCTATATGCTCTCTAGATGCCTCCAATGAGCCATTGCATAGTAAAATTTCTCCAAAAATGTTTCTTTTGCCTGCATATTAACCACATTAGGCCATGAAATATTAAAAGCACCCTTTGGTCTTCTTACTAAGCATATTATGGTTAAGAAATGTAAGTTAATGTGAGAAAAAGGAGAATTTAAGGGCTAGAGGATAGCACAATGAGCCTCAAAATATACCTATTGATTGGAGTTAATCTTTCATAGGGCTATATTGTTCTTTGCTTTGATAATTGCATTTCTTTGTTAACACATTAAGTTCACCCCTTAACATCGTAACATTATTCATATTTACATCATTATTCAACAACATATGCAACTATGTAGAAAGAACAATATCATTATCATCAAAGCAACAGAACATAAAGGAATAGTAGAAGAAAATCATTCACACATAGGGACACTAGGATTGGTTGGAGACTAGTGCAAAACCCACTATGGGGAAAACCCTTTCAAATTCTTCTTCTTATTTGATCGTCATCAAATGATTCAACAAAAGAGATTACAATAATTCATATCTTCATCTATGCAACCATATGGAAAAAACTACTAAAATATCCATGAAATAAACCCAACAAAGCTTATACTTAAAAATATTGATTATGAAGTTTGTATTGAACTATCACTGATTGCAGTCAACTGTCGAACCCTGCGGTCACTGAGCGAAATATTTGGACAATTAAGATTTCATATTTTGGTTCCTAGTCGCATGAAGGAGGAGTCATCTAAGCGACTTTAGCACCCCAATCTCACCCTTAAGCCTAGTGAGTGAACGGCTAGGGTCGAATTTGATCTGTGGAGAGCGACCGACTGTATTGGTGAAAACCCTAACTCTCGATCACAAGCACAGTGGTTTGCCTGTGCGGCTGGAAGGATCTGGTCGCATGCATGAGCCTCTGTGGGAGCGACTGTGGTCGAGATCCTGTTGTGTTGTGCCTACAATTGTGGCTCAAAACCGTAGATTGGAAATGCGAGCTTCGAACCCCGCAATTTCACCTCATAGTGAACCTATTCCTCCGCGGAAGAGCCTCAAAGCCATGTGAGCCAAAAAACAAGATAGAAGAGTGTATCATGATTGTGTCCAAATGAGGTAGAGGTCAGTTGTATTTATAACCTTCCAAGAGGGTCCACTTTTTTTTAGGGATGACCTTATCAAATATACATATGTATATTTTTATTCATAAATACACTTTCCCTTATCTGATTTGAGTGATCTTTAGTTCAATTGTGGTCCTCTCGAAAAGAGGAATTCAATGTTAACATTATATTCATTAGGTGAGTTGTCCAAAGTGGAATTTGACCGTAGTTGCATATTTTTTACACTCCCTCTCAACTAGGGAGAATTCCACCTGCCAATATTTGGCTAACGATCAACATGGAATCATGTCATCACATCCTATCTAGTCTCAAGTAACATCACACATTGTCACAGATCATATTAATTCATTTCTTGCTTATTCTTGCTTATCTCTTTATTGTCCCTGCTAATATTCTAAACATTCTCGAATCTAAAATAAGAAGAATTTGTTACTGGAGGGGAGCTTAAGCTACCACCTTTGTTCATCAGGCTATTACCCAGAATCTCATCAGTGGAGAGTCAATTCACATCATCATTAGAGAGCATATCATCAAGGAGCACATCTCAACTTGGAAACCAATGACAATGAAGAAGGTCCTATTAGACAATCTCACCTCATGTCCATGACAGTGGGGAAGATCTTACGGGACACTCTCACCACATGTCAAGCAATAAGATATCCAAACACACAGGGGAGCACATATCAAACCTGGTATCACATCAGGGAGCTCATTTTCAACCCAAAATCACATAGGGGAGAAAATGTCAATCCAATCTTATTGCATGTTGATCTTCCCATCGATGACTTTAAGCAGTCATGTGGTAGAACACCTGCATCATAATCCAACTTGGACGAGATACCCGAATTACCAAGAAGTAAGGATCACACACCTCCAAGCCTCCTCAACCCGTTGGCCAGACAAGGAGAGACAATCCCAACAAGCCCTTCTTGTGGGTATGATAGAAACTGGGGTATACTCTACAATGACCAAAGGTGGGGGAGATACCCAACTTATCTTATCAAAACGGACAAGGATCACACACATCCCACGGTGACAGATAGGGAAGAAAAATCTACAACCCTATTGTCCATAGTTCCCTCAACCCTAGGAGCCCTTAATCTATATTCCACACCCTAAGAGCTCAAACAGGGGAGGAAGAGTTGGCTCAGTGTCCTTGATCAACGATGCTCTCTATAAATCATCAATATATCATCATATTTGTACCTATAAATCATCATGACTTAATATAAGTTGTCTCATGTTCATACAGGGAATCAAATCAAATATCATGTTAGAACATAAATAACCATATAAATCACATAAGAATACCATATTCATCCTCCCTCTCAAGGAGGTTCCAACCACAAGCCTAAGCTTGTCTTGTACAACCGCAATGTCTCAATATATGAAAATGTCTTGGTCCCAACTATATATGGGATTCTCTTCTAATCAGATCCCACTCTTTGTCATCGCAATGTATCCATATCATATCCAGATTAGGCTCAAAAAGCTCTCTAAGGAGCTTCTTCATCCTGCCTCATAGTTGGCAATGTTAGCAACATTATACTCAACTTCGGTCATGCTACGGACCTTTCATCCAAGATATCATGGCAGATCTCATGCTAAAGCAACGTCCAAATGTGCTCATCAATAATAATCCCAAACATCATAAGTACATTAATGCAACGACATATTGTAGGATAAATATCTCAGATCAAAATTGATCGTCTCATGCAAGTATCTCAAAGGGTGCTTCATGGCAACTCAATGTGTATGAATCAGCTCAATCAATTTAGGTTCTACGGACGTTAAAAAAAGGGAACATCAATGCTTCAATCAATTGTTAATTTCCAAGTTTATTTTAACAATATTTCTTCACAACATCTTGAAATTCAACCGGAGTGTCCAAGGATTTGCATTTCCACTTTCCAATACTTCTTCAATAGCTTCAAAATATAGATTATCTTTTCCCAACTTCAAAAATCAATTCATCATGCCATGATTTATCATTTTGAGCTTCAGAAGCCATCTCCCTCTTACTTAGATCATTAGAGGTCCATTACGTGTCAATAGTAGATCATCAATATATAAAACCAACACCAAAATCAAAGTCATACCTTGGAACACTTTGAAGTAAAGGTTTGAATCAACACATCTTCTTGGCATCGCCAGATAATAGTCAATGCGGTCATATCTGGATTAAGGGGCTAGCTTCATTCAAATCTCTCTGCAACCATAACACTTTTCCAAACGAATATGCTCAGCCTCACATAAAACAATATTGATCAATCAAATCAACTAATTCAGCTCATCAAAGTTTAGAAGCTAGATTAAAACTAATATCACAATATCAATTATTTAGACCAGATGACAGGTAGAGCTCATTTTTAGTCTTGACTTCATATATCATCATGCCAACAGGTTGTCATCTATCATGCAATATCAATCCAAAGTTCATCAATTCATTCTAATTATCATAATACAAATCATTTATGTTACTAGCTGCAAATGCATACACCAAGGATAAGTCATGCAGATTCCATCTTCATATTGAATTAAAACTGTCAATACTTCAACCATTGTGCAAGGAACAAGGGGACCAATACAAAACCATCCATACAAGTCATTGGAAGTCATTATGCTCATATGTTATTGTCATCAAGTCAAATCATCAATCATCAAATCAAATTATTTGTCATCAGTTCAAATCCAAATTTTCTATCATAGAGAGATCTATAGTCCAAAACATATCTCAATCATCAAGTCAAAGTTTTAAGTCATTATCAAGCATCATGTGAAAACTCCAAAGACTTCTCAACCAAATCATGTCAAACTCTTGTAGCACAAACTTTAATTATAATGACACATCTATATACATATCTCGGCCATCTGTGAACACAAGTTTAGTGTTCATGTTCATATTATAGTAAACATTCAAACTTCCTTCTCATAGATCTTTCTGTTGTCTACTTCATGTCTGTAGGACTCATATCCTTCATAAGAACATCTGATTTCATGCAAAAAACTTCATTTCTATGTCCAATAGGCATAGTCACGCCCATAGGCCTTCTTATGAGAGGTTGGGAGATTACATTCACACTCTTCAAGATGTTATGTGAGTGATTGTGGCTTCCAAACTACCAAATCCTAGCTCAGAACTGACTCAGTGCCTCGGTCACACCCTTGAGCTTGAATGCATGCGGATGGGAGGCTATAGTCGCACCTATAGGATTTCTTCCATGCGACTGAAGCTTAGAGTGAGATAAAACTATCTCACCTCATATCACACCTTCGCTGCAAATCAACAATGCCATATAGTTGTATATTCATGCCCATAAATCATATTTCAATAGTTAGAATATATAGATAATGCAAATGGTATTAGGAGTAAGAATCTTATGGAGAGATTCTCCCTATGAATGGGAACCACTTTAGTCATCTTCATTCATGTCATCAACCTAACTATAATATTGTAATGCATCTGTCAATCTATTACATCATAAAGTCAAACATATACCCATCATGGTCATAACATGCTAACATCAACTACTACATCATGACATCATGACATCAATCTTTTATCAAGGGTTAGATTCAAGCGATTAGGGTAGCAGAAAAATGTAACATCATATTTCAAAGATCACGAATATAATATTACTTTTATCAAGTCAATCCATCAAGTTAGGGCATTCAATTTTATCATGTGCCATAGTTTCTAATCACATCACAACATGACCACGATTAATAAAATATCTAGAATATCAATCTCATAGTTATACTTCTATTATCATGGTTACCATGCTTATCATTATCAATAATATCAAGCCAGGTCATTCAATAAAACTTTATCAAAACAGCAAGAGTGTCAAACTTTTTTCCATACTTTCATTATGCTCATCACAAGCATCATCAATAGTATTGTATATAGAAATAATTGAACTACTCTTTTATATGAAATCCATCATGTCTTATGCATGTCAAGTGTCAAGAGTATCATCTACTAGAATCAAGGTGCTAACCTTATTTATGGGATCAAGATATCCAAAATAGTAGATGTTAGCCAAACGTCAAGTATGCCACTATATCAAAGATCAACATTAAGTAGCTTCATAGAATGAAGAAGTAAGATACTTGTTCAATACCAAGTGCACCATTTTATCATAAGAATCAAGAATCGAAATTACTTTCCTATGCATGCATAAACCATTTGAGGAGGAGATATTCTCAACATACCTTAGGGCTTACCTTGCGATCCAATATTGAAATAGTATACCATGCATACCTTTTAGTATTCAAATACATGTGCACACTTTTATTTGGCATAGGCAACTTGTAGCACTTAGTCATATTTTCATCATATGCCTCTTTACCTTTTGCAACTCTATATTTTCTTTCCAGCATCTCAAATGATCCTCAAGAGGGATCTACTTATCACATCTCATTAAGGAGGTTAGAAACATCCATATACTCAAATACACATGCAGGAATTATAAGTAATCATCAAAACAATAATCAGATCTATAATTCTAAACAAAAGTAAAGACATAAAGGAGCATCATAAGTCAAGATATACTTATCTTCAATGAGAGGTGATTCTCTCCCTCTTGAAGCAACCTTTAAGATCCATCATTATCCATAGTCCATTTGATGCATTCACTATTTCAATCAACTCTATCAACAACCAGGCCTACTAGAGATTATCCCATCTAGGGCTTCATCAAATCTGTCACAAGTGCTTGAGCATCTTCACATTGATCATGCTCGGTTTCATATCTCATATCTTTGCCATAGACCAGGTTTTCTCAAACCCTAACCTCATAATATCCATCAAACCCTAATACACAAATTACCTAAGTTTTTCTTCAAACCCTATATTCTTTTAGTTCTCTACCATCCTCTTCTTACTTACATCAATGGTGCCATCATAGGGGTGATCTCCATGACTTTTCTTCAGCCCAACTCTGATACCATGTTAATTTTTCATAGGGTTGTATATTTCTTTGCTTTGATAATTGCATTTATTTATTAACACTTGAGTTCACCCCATAACATTATCATATTATTTAGATTTACATCATTATTCAGCAGCATATGCAACTATGTAGAAATAACAATATCATTATCATCAAAGCAACAGAACATAAAGGAACAATAGAAGAAAATAATTCACACATAGGGACACCAGGATTGGTTGGAGACTAGGGAAAAACCCACTATGGGGAAAACTCTTTCAAATTATTCTTCTTATTAGATCGTCATCAAATGATTCAACAAAGAGAGTATAATGCTCCATATCTTCATCTATGCAACTATACAAAAAAAAATACTACAACATCCATGAAATAAACCCAACAAATATTATACTCAAAATAATGATTCTTAAGTCTGTACTGAATTGTCACTAATTGTAGTCAACTATTGAACCCTGCGGTCACTGAGCGAAATCTTCGAAAAACTAATATTTCATCTTTTTCTTCCCAGTCTCTTGGAGGAGGAGTCATCTGAGCGAATTTAGCATCCCAAACGCACCCTTAAGCTTGGTGAGTGAGTGACTAGGGTCAGATCTGAGATATGGAGAGTGAGCGATTATGTCTATGAAAACCCTAACTCTCGAATGCATGCATGGTGAGTTATCCATGCGACTAGAAGGCTCTAGTCACACACATGAGCCTCTTTGGGAGTGATTGTGGTGGATATCCTTCTTTGTTGTGCCTGTGACTGTGGCCCAAAACCCTAGATCTGAAATGTGAGTTTCGAACCATGCAATTTCACCTCAGAGCGAACCTATTCCTCTGTGGACGAGACTCAGAACTGTGCGAGCCAAAAACAAAAATAGAAGTGTGTCTCATGATTGTGTCCAAATGAGGTAGAGTTCACTTGTATTTATAGCCTTCCAAGAGGGTCCACTTTTCTTTAGGGTTGACCTTATCAAATATGCACATGTGGGTTTTTATTCATAAATACACTTTCCCTTATCCGATTTGAGTGATCTTTAGGTCGGTTTTGGTCCTCCTCAAAAGAGGAAATGATAACATTATATTAATTAGGTGAACTGTACAAAGTGTAATATGAATTTAGTTGAATATTTTTAACAATGAGACCCACCAGTCTTTCTTAGTGATTGAAGAGGGTTTATCATGGAAGGTGGGAAATGGTGAAAAATTGCAAATTGGAATGGATCCATGGGTTTGTTGTGGGGAACATTTTCACCTTCCTCGTGAAATGGCCACTTTCCTAAACAATTATGGAGGGATTTCACTTAATGAGGTGATTGACAATATGCACAAATCTATTTGGGCTCAAGGTTGGGCTAATGCTATTAGGTTAAATCTTTCGATAGCTTAAGCAGAACAATGGAAAAATTACACAACAACTATGAGTTCTTCACATGTGCAACTAGAAGATAGGGAGGATTCCCTATGTTGGATCCACTCTCCTTTCAAGGAATATGCTCCCAAATTAGGCTACCTCCACTTAATTAATACTAGTAGTCCGAAGACTCTGGAGTGCGGGGGGGAAAATATGAAAATTGTGTAGCCCTGCAAAAGCTTGGGTGTTTCTGTGGTGTCTTCTAGAAAATAAAATTCCCACCTGGGACAATCTACAAAAGAGATAGAATGTTGGCACTAGTTGGTGTTCTCTTTGTAAGAATGGAGAAGAATCAGTGGTTCACTTATTTTTGACATGCCCTTTCACATTGGGGATATGGGTCTTTTGCAAAATAAGCTAAAATTCACAACAACTTGGTAGGGTGAGTCTTTTGTTAAAGCATGGAAAAACTAGTGGGAACAAATAAAAGTGGAACATTTCAGGAACATCCTCACACTCATTTGCTGGGAGTGAGGATTTCAAGAAAGAAATCCATTTTCTAGGATCAACTTTATTAATAAAGTGGTTGCACAAGTTCTAGAAATATACTCACTCCTTCCTTCATCAAATTTTGTTCATGCTCCTTGGAGTGTCATTGTCGAAGAAACCAATATTTCTCTCTTTTGGGCATATTTTGATGGGGCATCCCTTGCAAACAGTGTCTGTGGAGGAGGGAAATTTTTTCCCATGGGCAAATCATTCTTTCAAACATCAGATTGGTTTGGGAAGAGGATCAAACAATTATGTGGAGTTGCTTGCGCTAAAATTTCTTCTTTTATTTGCCACATAAAAAGGATGTTGGTCATTGTAGATTTTTGGAGACTCCATGATTGTCATAGATTAGTTCAATGAGGTTCAAAGATGTCACAATCTCACATTTTTGCTTATCGTTGAAGAGATACTGCACATAAAACATGTTTTTGATTGTGTTTCATGTTGCCACATATACATGGAACACAATACAACAACAAAAACACTCTCTAAGGAGGGTGCTTCAGAGAATTTTGGAGCATGGAAAATCATTGAATTGATAGGGGATGATTCACAATTCTACTACCATTGGTTATTCAATGAAATATTTTGACATCCTCAATAAATGAATACAAAAATATCTCTTTCTCTCTATCTCTCTCACTCTCTCTCACACACACACATATCACATAGTCCCTTTCAACTAGTGGCATATGAGTGAAAAGGGCTTATATGGTGAGGAATATGATTTGTATTAGTTCCTTATGGAGAAAGGGACTTTTGTTCCCATGTCATTGCATTAATAATGTCATTCAATGTTCTTTCAATGGAATTTTCATCGCAAACTTTGTCTCATTATTATTAGGATTTTCTAGGTTTTAAAAAAGCTCATAAAGGATGGGTGAATAGTATTGATGGAGGAGTGACACAATACTAACTCCTTATAAGACGTGGTGATGGGTAAAAGACTTCAAAATGTTATGCACTATCATGTGGTGTCTTTAGCAATGAATGTGTATTTAGTTTGTAAATGTATATGGTGATGAATGTTAATGCATTTGGCGGTTTGATAGTAGATTTGGAGGTTACATGTGAATGTGAAGAAATATTGTTTAGTGTTGGATTTAAAGTTGTGGTTTTTTTGTGCTCTTCAGTTTCTCCTAGTTATTGTATCCAATTATTACGGTTCTTATAGGTTCTCACTTTTCTCTAAGTTATGGTGATTGATGTTTATGGTTTTTCTAGGTTCTCATGTTTACCCTTATTATCTGTCACTATTATTTGCATTGGGTTGTGGGGTTCAACTATAGTTATTGGTGGTTATGGTTACATTGTGTTATTGCATCGCCCAATTGTAAAGGCTTCATTGTTTCATTGATGTGAAGAGTTTGTGGATGTTAAATGCATTTGACGATTGGTTCATGGTTATGCCAATGTTATTTATGTTTGGTTTCTCAAGCTTATGGTGGTTGTTAGTTATGGTTTTGCACATTGTTCTATTGTTGGGTGGTAAATGCTTCATTGTTTTGTCCATGAAGAGAATGGTGGGTGTTAATGCATTTCATGTCTTGATTTCTTTGCATTGATACATTGTTTAGTAGTAAATGCTCCCTTGACTCATTAATGTGGAGAGTGGAGAGTGTTATTGTCTTTGATGGGTTAGTTATAAATTCAAAAGGTTGATGTTAAACAATCTGATGGTTTCTTTTCATTCTCAAGTTTCTCTTGGTGATGGTTACGTAGGGTTCTTTCATTACCTTTAATTACTAGTCATTATTGTATAAGTGGGGTTTCTCCTAGTTATGGTAGTTATTAGTTATGGTTTCTACATTATTTTGTTGCTCGATGTTGGTGCTCCAGTGACTTGTTAATGCAAAGAGTGGTAGTTAGTTATGCATTAAGTGGCTTGTTGTTAAGTGCAAAGGGTTAATTCCTTGTTGGTTTTAATAGTTTCTCCATATTTTCACATTGTTCCTAGTTATGATTTTCATGGTTATGGTGGTTGGTATAATGTTTGTAGATGTTGAGGGCTTTGAAGGTGGTGCCATTGTGTGGCTCATTATGACTACTTTTGTCAAGGGCAAGGGGCATTGTCAAGATGAGAAATCCCCCAAAAAAGGGTGTTTTAGCTACCATCCATCTATTCAATTGCGAATGTATGGTGGTTACTTTCATGGTGCGATAGTAAATGCAAGGGGTGGTGGTTGTTGTGTCTACCTTGTGTTTGTGTTGGGTTCATGAGCACCTAGGTTTTATGGTTTCTCTATGTTGTTGCAATGTTCTTGGTTATGTTTTTATGGTTAAGTTGCTTGTTATGTTGGCTCATGGGTATGAAATCTAGCGAGTATTACTATGGTTTAGTTAAGCATATGTTGTATTGTTTCATTGTTTTTCAAACTTATGGCTAAGAATTTGCTAGAGTTAGTGATTACATCAAGCATGTAATGATTCTTCTTTGAAGCTAATTTGGAACACAATTTAGTATCATTAGTTTCATGCACATCTTATGGACTATGTGTGGAGATATTTAGTTTTAGTCAATTTTGGCATTCATCTAAGGCTTTCAAGTTGCATAAAGAAAGAGGTATTTTGCTAGCATGTAATTCCATACACCTAATTTAGTAAATGTCATTTTTTAGTTTGTTGCTTTGACACTTAAATGTATATAGAGTGGCTTCATGGTTGCATATTATGTGCATGTATTTTAAGACATTCTAGCCTAAATGTTTGATAAATTTGACCTTTTCGGTTGCTCAAAATAATAGGAAAGGAAATTGGGATATTTTGCACGAAATCTCAAAATAAACATCTTTTATTAATGGAATTGTAGATATCAATTTCCAACATTGCAATGGGGGAATGTGGATATTGTACAAGATTTTTTTATTATTCGTGGGGGAAGATGTTATTAATATTTATAGACGATTTACTCCTCACTAATTATTGTTAGCCATTGCTTACAAGCATTGTAGGATTTCAAGCACAAGCACAAGATCTAGTTGTGACAAAATATACACTAGCAATTCACAAGACAAAAGAGAGAATAAAGAATGAAATAATAGTCAGATAGGCTAAGTGGTTGAAAGACCAATTCAAATTCACTTCTATTTCTTTGCTTGAATTGAGTATACTTAAATAACACTCTCATAGAGAGGACTAATGCGCACTAAGTGTGGTTCCTTATGCATACACAAGTAATAGAAAAACAACTCTCCCTTGCTTTCAAATAACCAAGCCAAAAAAGGAGTTGTGAGGTCTAAAATAGGGTTAACATTAATAGTAGAGTTGACTAAGGATAGGATGAGCCATAAATAAGTGAGAAATGAAGAAAGAAATCACACACTCCACTTCTAACTGTAGAAATATAGAGAAACTCCAAAAAAAGGACTAAAAGTCAAAGGATAAGGTTTCCTAGGATAAATGGATAAGTGGATAAGGTTATAACAAGGTTTGTCTCTAGAAGTAGGAAGGAAGTGTGAACTTGTGGATAAGGTGGCTAGGGGTAAGGAAGTGTACATTAGTGGATAAGAAATAGTTATGTCACTACCTTGTCAATACCTAATCAATGTTGCATGGTAGTCCATGCTAAAAAATATTCATACTATAAAAAATAACTAATAAAAATAGGAGGATCACCTAAAGGGTAGATTTACATGTAATTCAACATTCCCTTTGAACCACAAATAATATGTGCACAATAAATGGGTCTTGACAAATTTCAGCCATGCTAGGAACTAATGTACATACATCTATGCAAAACAAAAAGTGGGGTAAAGAGGGAAAATCTAGTGAGAAGAAACCACCACCCACTCGCCCCACAAAATGGGAATGCTAACATGATCAACTACTAGGCAGTTATGTCCTTTACCCCTAAGAGATCTCACAAAGTTGTGAATTTTGTCTGGTGAAGGTTTTGGTGAAGATGTCTAAAATCTACTTTAGAAGGATAATATTGCAAAATAACCTCCATCATGGATATATTATCTAATGATGTGTACCTCAATATGCTTAGTCCATTACCATTATACTAGATATTTAAAGAACTAAAGTGTACCCTAATTATCACATCATATAATTATCAAATAATGAAATTGAACAAGTAACTATGTTAGAAAGTTTTGTAACCATATAGTTTGAGTAGTATTAGTCACTCCATGCAATACTCCACTTTTGTTGAAGATAAAACAAAAGTTGAATGTGTTTTACTTGACTTACATATCAAATTGGAGCTAAGGGAAAGAACATATCTTGAGGTAGACTTGTGATCTGTGACATCACTAGCCCAATTTGAATGCGTATCCAACAAGATATAATGAAGACCTTACACAACACATGCAATGTTAGAAATTAATTAACGGAGCAATGAAATATACAAAATATTGCGGAAATACAAATATAGAAAAGCATAAAACAAGAGAGACACAAAGATACATGGTTCACCCAATTTGGGCTATGTCCATGGAGAAACAACTAGTCCTTCCTTTTATATTATCCAGCAAAATGAAGAGTTACAGCCTACAAAAGATCTGTTGTATTTCCTCTTCGCCCTCACACAACCTCCTCTCTCTCTCTCTCTCTCTCAGAATAATCATAAACAACCATAATAAAATTCCCTCATATAAACTAAGGGTTGTCTTCTAGGGAAAAAAAACCTAAATTAACATAACTTCTACTGTCAGATCATTTGCGTAATGAATGACCCAAATTGAATACGAAATTAAAATATCTTATAAGGCAATTTTACATCTATTTTTAGATTCAGGGGCGTTGCACCCCCCTGCATGGAGGGGTGTACAATCCTCTTGGGGTATACACCCAGATGAAACAAGACCTCTGAATCAAGAAGATAATCAATCTCCACACCCAACAATCTCCCACTTGGAGGCTGATTATAACAATTCCACTGCTGCTTCATTTGATAGACAATGCTTCCACTTTGGACCTGGTTGTTTCTCGTCTTCGTCATCATACTTGAAGACCAATTGAAACTGAGCAAAATCTCATTTTCTCCTTGGTTACAACTTTTTTTAACATATTTGCAGGATTCTAGCTAGTGTGTATCTTTTCCAGCTTCAACTGTCCATCTTCCAGCATTAACCATATGAAATGGTAGTCGAGCTTTATATGTTTATTCTTAGAATGAAATGTTGAGTTCCTTGCAAGATGGATGGCAGTCTGGCGATCATTGTATAACCTTCCCATCCCTTGATTCTTGTGCAATTCATCCATAAACCTTTTTAACCAAATCATTTTTTTACTAGCCTTTGTAGCAATAACATACTATGCTTCCGTTGTTGAAATTGAAACAATGTTTTACAATTTTGAAACCCAACTAATAGTTATTCCACCTACAGTAAACACATACCTTGTGGTGCTCTTCCTATTATCTCTATCACCTGCCATATATGCATCAATATATTCCTATAGAGCAATGTTTGAACCACCAAAGCATAATTCTTGATTTGTGGTACCTCTCAAATACCTTAGAATCCATTTCACTGCCATCCAATGTTCTTTTCCTGGATTGTTCGTGTACTTGCCTACAACTCCCACTCCATGTGCAATATCAGGCCTTGTGCAGACCATTACATACATTAAGCTTCCAACTGCTAATGCATATGGAACTTTAGACATATAATCCATCTCAACCTGGATCTTGGGACACATCTCCTTACTTAGTTTGAAATGGCTAGCCAAAGGTGTACCAACTGGTTTTTCATTCTGCATATTTAATATGTACAACACCTTTTGTATGTACTCACTTTGAGACAACATTAATTTGTGATTTTTCCTGTCTCTAGTTATTCTCATACCAAATATTTGTTTTGCAGCACCCAAATCCTTCATTGCAAACGAATTTGCCAATTTTCCTTTGAGCACATTTATTTCCTGCACATTAGACCCTACAACAAGCATGCCATTTACATACAATAACAATATAATATAGATACCATCATTTTTCTTTTTAAGATAAACACAATGGTTAGAGTGACATATAGTATAACCTTGTTCAGACATAAACTTGTCAAATTTTAGATACCACTGCCTTGGAGCCTGTTTTAAGCCATACAAACTCTTCTTCAATTTGCACACTAATTTCTCCATCCCTTTAACCTCATACCCTTGTGGATGTTGCATATATATTTCCTCCTCCAAATCCCCATGGAGAAAGGTTGTCTTTACATCTAATTTCTCAATATTCAAATCCTCTATTTCCACAATACTTAAAATAGTTTTGATTGAAGTCATTTAAACATCAGGAGAAAAAATTTCATCAAGTCCATACCTTTCTTTTGTGCAAACCCTTTCACCACAAGTCTAGCCTTATACCTTTGTTTTCCTCCATCTTCTTCCTTCAACCTGTAAACCCATTTATTCTACAATGTTGTTTTACCTGTAGGTATCTTGACTAAGTCCCAAGTCTGTTATGCATCAAGGAGCCCATCTCTTATTCCATGGCTTGCTCCCACTTCTTCCTAGTTTCTACCTGCATTGCTTCTTCATATCTTTTTGGTTCACTAGAATTAGTCAACAATACATAATATAATTAAGGAGAGTATTGTTCATGGGGTCTAATTATCCTGGTAGATATTCTAACACCACTTTCAGGTGTTTGTTGTTGTTGTGGTTGGTGCTATTGTTGTGGCTAATGATCATTATAATTTTCAGGCACCTTTACTTTTTTTGTGATCTCATCAAGCACTGTGTATTTTTTGTTTTCCTTTTCCTGCATATGATCCTTATACAAGACTTTTTAATTGAATATGACATCTATGCTCCTAATAATTTTTTGATTTTCATAACCATATAAGCGATAACCAAAATCATTAATACCATATCCAATAAAGGTATATTTCTTTGATTTTGCCTCAAGCTTTGTTCATTTTCTTTATTAATGTGAACAAAAGTTCACAACTGAAAGTCTTTAAAATGAGTAGTTTAACTTTTTACCTTTCCATGTCTCCTCTAGAATACCACCATCCAAGGAACTTGGAGGCCCTCCGTTTATTAGATAAACAACATTATCTACAACATCTACCCAAATTTGTAAGGGAAATCCTACATGAAATCTCATGCACCTTGCATGCTCCATGATTTTCCTACTCATCCTTTCTAAACCACCATTTTCTTGTGGTGTTCCTAGAACTATCTTCCCTTTATGAATCCCATGCTCTGAACAATAGTTATTAAACTCCTTGTTGCAGTATTCACCTCCATTGTCTAATCTGAGACACTTCAACTTCTTTCTTGTTTTATTCTCCACCAAATCTTTCCATTTCTCGAAAGTATCAAATACATCAGATGTATTCTGAATACAATAAATATGGGTTTCTCTAGTTGCATCATCAATAAAAGTAACATAATAGTGAGAGCCATTGAGAGATGATACCTAATAAGGTCCCCATACATATGTACGCACAAGCTCTATTTTTTCGCTTTTATTTTCCTTCCCAACTCTGATAAATCTGACTCTCTTCTATTTTTCGTAAACATAATTTTCATAGAAATTCAAATCAACATGCTTCAAACCTGACAACTAATTTCTTGAGTGAAGAATTTTCATCCCTTTCTCACTTATGTGCCCGAGCCTACGATGCCACTGTTAGTGTCGGTCTTGAGCCCTCCATCGGTGATCAAAAGCTCTTTGCATGTGCATATGTAGGTGTCTCATCACTGTCAGTTTTGCATCCCATTAGGCATGCCATAACACTGATGGAGGAGCTGGTCTTTGTTCCCTTCTTGGCTTTGCTAGATCAGATCATATCATTTAAATGAGCTTGTGTTATACTTGTTTTATTTTTGTCTTGAAATCCCAAGTCTAGGTCTAGGGTTTTGGTCAAAATCACTGCAAGGTCATGAGTCAAAGGTCTAATAGTCCCCAGCAAGCTGGAAGGAGGTATGTAAATATGTTCCATTGATATTTTTCATCAGGTACAGCTCATTTATACCTTGGTTTTAAAAACCCTGTTTTTAAACCCAAGGTCATGTGAAATTTGTAAAAATAAGCAAAATTTTCAAAATTCTTCAAAATGCCGGCAATAACCCTGGTCTCCTCGCCAGAGTCCATCAGATGGTCAACCTGCAAAAAGAACGGAGTTAAAGCACTCAAAAGATCAAATTCAGGACAAAGTGAACTTAAAACAGTGTTAAAGTGAATGTCAAAGCAAAAACATTAGAAAGTGGGTTTGATAATTTAATTTTTTCAAATTTGGGCCTATAAAGAGTAAATTTCCTCTAAACATGCCTCATTATGCATTTGAGAGTTTGAAAAAACAAGTGAGAGGTCAAGAAGGCGATTTGCAGCAAGTTAGAGTCTTTTTCAGGGGGCACGACCACTCAAACTTGGTGCGCGACCAGTTGGGCCGGGCGCGACCACTCAGCGCCACTTCTGCAGTGTATTTTCCTAAGGGGCGCGACCACTCAGGTGGGGCGCGACCACTCAGAGCAGGGGCGCGACCACTCGACCTATTTTGTCCAGAAGCACTCTAAATCGACCAAATCGCCCTCCTACGTGCTAAATCGATCGAGGTAGGCACTCAATTCATGAATGATGCTAATGGATGGTGAAATAATGATGTGTGTCATGGTTTTATCATTTAAGATTGCAAGAGAATGGATTAATTTGGCTGTTGCTAATGTAGGCATTATGCTAGGGTTGATGTTTTTTTCAAGGTTTTAAATCCCTCTTTATTCCCTCCTTGTTTCCTATTAAATTCACAAATGTTAGAATATGTTTATCTCTTATCTCATTTGCAATAAATACTAAATTTCCCATCCCAAATTCCTAAAACCCTATCCCTCCCCAAATCCATTTACAAAACCCGAATGCCCTTTCATGTATTCTACCCAAACCCTAATACCCTCCACACAACAAGCAAACTAAATGAACAACAACAAGGAAAATAAATGAATAACAGAAAGAATAAAAAATGTTATGTAAAAAGAGAAAAGAGCAATAATATGCCAAAATGACCAAATATAAAAAAAAAGAGATATTGCTGTGCATAGTCATTGAAAAATAGAAGACACGCTGCTGTTGCATATCCATAGCAAAAACAAGAAAAATGCAGCTGTGTATATGTATAAAATGGACATATTGCTGTAATTATTGTCTGCAAAAGAATATTGTTGTGTCTCCCCAAAACCAAGCTCTGTTTTCCTCTTTACCCCTTCCCTAAAATCCTGTTCAATTAAGATCCCTTTTCCCTTATGACAAGATGTAAAAGAAGTCTTATTCCCCTATGATTAAATCCTAATAAAGTATTTCGTTGCAAATGATTTCCTAATGATGGAAGATGAGATGATATGTTTAACATTTTGTGAATTATCCCTTAAAAATCCATGTTTTTACATATTTTCGCATTCCTTATTAAAAATCCCTCCCCTAACACTTCCCTTATGATTTTTTCCCCTTGAAAACAACATACTTCTCAGCATTTTTGCAGGCAGAGGCAGCAGTACAATTTGTCCTTCAGTTTCCCCATCTTGCCCCAAAACCATGCTAGATACCGAGACTTATGAGCAAGGTGATGACCATTCATCATCTACAGAGGTTGAGGTACAAAGGAGGCCTCATAAGGGTGGAAAGGGCGGTCATCACAGGTTATTGGGCTAGGATGCATGTTTGCAAGGCGAAGATGAAAATGTTCCAAAGAAGTTTTTCCGAGGTCCGCAAGGGGAGGAAGAAGACCAACCCGCTCCGTATCTTGGCTGAGGCCTCTCTCACTCACCATGATACTCATTAGCCTCCTCCTAGCAGAAAACCCAAGAAATTTTGAGAGTTTGAGGCATTTTTGGCATTTTTGAGAATTTTACAGGTTTTGGCCATTTGAGTGATCTCACCCCGCGCGCAACCAGTCATGGGGAAAGCTCAAAACGGGGAAAACTCTACATTTTTGGAATTTTCATGCAAAAATACACTTGCTTATGGATGGGTTTCAGATTTTATGAAGATTTGGGCTCCGAAAAGCTCAAAATACATGCAAATTTTGACTTTCTGCCCCTTTTTTGAGTTGGAGAAAGCTGCCTTGGGATAAATGACTTTTTAGGGGTCAAATCAACTCCAAATTCAGAAATCCCAGTGGGGTTGGAAAGTAGAATCACAGACCTTTCCAATGAGCTATCTTGCACCTGATTTGGACACCGGGAAGGCCCTCAAACAGAGCTTCCAATGCGCGCGACCAGTCAAAGTCAGGGGCGCGACCACTCAGGGAAATTTCCCTGTTTTGACCAGTTCGGCCAGC
>APFE030386346.1:92148-113041 GCA_000404065.3 Pinus taeda | reverse complement strand
TCCCGCCCGGAGCGTGCTTCGGGAGCGGGTTCGAAGGGGGGGGGGGCGCTCCCCAGCAACTATGATTTCCCATGTATGCTGGTTGACTACAACCGGGATGGTGCAGTTGACCTAGCAGTTGAGCATGCACATTCGCTAGGGGATTCTTGTTCAGCACTAGTGGCTGACCAGTTTATAGATAGACTCTTTTGGTTTTCTTGGTATGGCATTTGTACACGGGATCACTGGGTGATCAACATACTCTGGCAGGAGTTTGTCGGAGGAGGTGGCATTGGCAGGCCACCGATGATGCCTTGCATGGAGTTGGGGGCTCTTCACTTTTGTGCGGGGTACAAAGGACGCAGAGGAGCGGAGCAATGGTGGCATCACTATTGACACATAGGGAGAGTCACTTCTCGGATCCATCAGGGTGGATTTGGAGCGAAGATCCATTCATCGGCAGGGATAATGATGTGATGGTGGAGGTGATGATACTGATCGAGTGTGGCCTGACATGTAGAGACATAGCTCTAGGCCATCATATCTAGGGATGTGTGGGAGCATCTAGCGTTGAGCAGTGGTCTACAGGGAGTGCCTCACATCGCAGTAAGTACATGTGGGGAATGACAGGTGCAGTGACACCAGTAGGAAGTAGGACGATACAGGATGGCATAGCTGCAACTGAGGGTATCCAGTAGTGTGTAGGGGTAGGCTGCGGTGTACAATGGCATGTCCAAGAGTATTGGGATGATCGGTGGTATGCAGAGGTGTATGGTGCTGCACAACGAGGTCTTGGAGTGTTGTCTCCAGGGACACCCATGGACGGAGATA
This sequence comes from Pinus taeda, assembly GCA_000404065.3. Taxonomy (NCBI): domain Eukaryota; kingdom Viridiplantae; phylum Streptophyta; class Pinopsida; order Pinales; family Pinaceae; genus Pinus; species Pinus taeda. Next base: position 112,231 of record APFE030386346.1, on the reverse strand, counting down.
CTGAGCATACCTTTGGGTGTAGTTCACCCAGGATTGATGGGGACCCAGATGAGTGATACTTGATGGTATCGTAGGGACTCACACTCTTGACCCTCTTCTACGTCACTTACAGGAATGAGCGATCTAGTTGTTGTCCTTTGACACTTTGGGCACGAGCAACTCACCCAAGATATTTGGATGACAGTTGGTGCGATAGAGGGGAGACTTCTCAGCGGGGGCATTGAGTCGGTGCGCGAGTTGACAGCCACAGGGTGAGGGATGAGGTGATCATCGACAAGGATGGCATATCATTCAACATTAATCCTATGCTTGGGGAGCTGTTACACTCTTTCCACAGGGCATGTCTGGACCATGCATGAGCAGAGGATACTGTGTACGGCTGAGATAGTTGTCCAGTATGTATCCAGGTTCCTGACATTGTATTGACACATTCTCCAGGGGGCAGGTAGTCGAACCAGTGGCGATGGTTGGCAGGAGCAGGATGGATCCACATACACTGAGTCGATTGTGCATATCAGATACCCATCTATTGGTTGCATTCAGGGGGTCGCTATTTGGCACACGTGGTTTCTAGTGGTCATCTGTACTACACAGTGGCAGGCACTGGACAATTTAGCACGCCTCAGATTACTTCATGATGTATGAAGCCTATATATGGGTGGCATGCAAGGACTAGAGATGAGGGCCAAAGGGATTCCATTGGTTGTTAGGGCTATGCCGCAACAGGTTTGCCTATGGGATGTAGGGATTCAGTTGATCGATAGATCACTTGTGATGAGCGGAGTCGTGGCAGAGAGGGATATAGTTTGCTCTTGGGATGACACATTGGGGTTCACAGAGGGTTTCATCATATGGGGAGGCAGACATTCTCTATTGTTGCAAAAGTTCGGAGTTAGATTTGGATGGGTAGGCCTTGGTGCCATGGAGAAGGCCCAGGCAGGATGTGTCTTGCCTCTTTTAGTATTCCACCATCGAGTTCCAGGAGAGGAGGATACTGTTTGCACATGATGGGGAGTATGACATAGTCAGAGTAGTGCAACATCAGCGTGGTGGCACTACTCTGGGACTAACAGGGAACTGGGGCATCACAATGCTTCACAACTCAATAACCTTTAGGGATGCGTCAGCTACTGCAAGGGGAGATCATACAGATCTTCCATTAGGCTTTAGCATTTCAGTGATGGAGCAAGGGACTTTTGGTACTTGCACTGGGCAGGATAGAGAGTGGGGCAAGGGGAGCTTCATGTTGGATAGGATGCCCTGGGGTCTTGGTATTGAAGGATTCTTTCATATCAGGATAGGGCTGAGGTCAAGGATGATTCAGTGGCACATCTAGGACCCTGGCACATGTTGCAGGGACAGTGGGGAGCAACAGTTAGAGAGGATGCTCGTTCAGGCATTGCTTGAGGACAAGCGATTTTTGGAGCGTTGGAAGAACTTGCCGAATGAGGATGCCACCTAGGACGGTGAGCACATCTTGGAGCACCCAGCTTTGAGGTTGCTTGAGGGCAAGCAACATTTGGGAAGGGAGGACTGTCATGTCCCTTGTCAAACACATTTGTAACAGGGTGCTGCTACACAATTTTGCACAATTTTGTCTAAGGAAGAGAACCCGCATTTTCGACTAGGGACTTAGGAGGAAATTCGACTTAATTTGGTTGCTAGTGGAATGTGGGGGCCACCCACCTGGAAATTCGAATAGCTTGGAGGGAAAGTTGAATAGGTGTACGAAGGGGCCCACGTGAGGCAAGGGAGGCCCAAGGAGTTATAAGGAGGGAGCAATTCTCATTTTGGGATTCATTCTCACACCTTGCAATCAAAGTTACTTGACTGTTCGCTCTGCTGTTTCGCTGAGTCAACCGTCTGTTTAGCCACGAATCTCTCAAGTGGGAGATTCAACCTCTAGTTTAGGGGACCATTCGTGCCTGCCCTAGAGAGGCAGTTCCATAAGTATTTCAGGAGTTCCGGGAGTGTGTTACAATGCTACCATTCAACCACAATAGGGAGTACGTATTTCTGATTAGTTGGAGAATATGCAGGGGGACTTTGGAGCTATCAGTGATCAAGCATTTGTCGTGAGAGTTAGAGGATTGGGAGAGTAGGAAAGGGCTAGCCTTTCTTGTGAGTTTTGGAGCTAGTAGAGCCAACAGCCCAGCAGTGCGAATTATTGGGCTTGGGGACAACGCAGAGGGCCAATCCAACAATTTTGTGGAGCTAAGGAGCAGGTGCCGTAGGCCGGAAGCCCATCGGGAAGTCAGGGGATTGATAGCAAAGGTTAACCCAACACTTTGGGTCCATTTCCAGGAGGATTTACAGGTAGATTCCAGCAAGCTGAGTTTTGCAATTGCAGCTAAAGCTAGGCTCCAAGGGGGTCAAATTTTAGAATTCTAAACTAGCCAAATTCCTTCGTGGGATTTAACTGGGTTTTTTGAGAGGAGTTTGTGCTTAAAGTTTCAGAATTTTCCAGATGCTATTCTGGCCTGAAATCCTAATTCTTATAATAGGGTGAATAACTAGTTAGCTGGGGAATTTGCACCATTTTGTGGGTTTGACTTTGGCTCGGAGATAGGTCAAACCCTTTCTGGGTTTTTGTGGGTTTTGCTCAACGAGCTAGAGGTTAAATTTGCAATGTTTTCTGAGCATCGGAGGTGGAGTTTCTTGCAGTCCCTTTCCAGCCAGTAGTGTAGTTTTCTAGGCAACACAAAGCTTTAAAGGAGTAGTCATTTCTAGCATTTGAGATCATTGTATTATCACTTGGGTTCTATCACGCTTGCCATTGAGGCAAGCCCATGTTTATTCCTCCATACTATTGTACTTGCTCCATTGATTAATAAAATGGCTCAATTGGTTATTACTTTTGGAGTTTTATGAGATTTGTTGATTGTTTAAAATTTATGTGTTGTAAATCATTTTTGCTTTGCATACCACTGTGAATAGATAACTTATGAAATGGATTACCAATCTAACTCTTCTTATGAGAATTCTACAGTATGAGAATGTCCATGTACCATCTATGTATTATGAATACCTCCCTAGTTAAGAGGGAGTGTTGAAATATGTAATTAGGTTCAGTCTACATAATATTTTACGTAATATTGATTTTATGTATTTAATTCAAAGAGAAAAAAATTATTATTGTTATTTTATAGCATGGGTTTCATGCTCAAGGTCAATTCGTTTTAGGTCAAGCATGTGAAAATTTGGAGACCCAAATCCCTATTGTAGGAAATTGATATTGCTTTTCCTACTTGTTAATTCATGTAAATTATTTATTGTGTTACACTGTAAATATCAAAGTAAATACGACTGCAACCTTCACTAATTAAATTATATGCGTAAATAAGAACTGAGCAAGAAGAAATAACCACACACACAATTGACACCGTTGTTTTTTGACAAATGTCCTCAGAAAAACCCAATGAGGGAAAACCTGTGCAACAGTTGAGGGTTTGTATTATTATGTAGTAGTTTTTGAATACAATCTTTGGATGCCTTACTGGCTATCCGATACAGAGAATCTGACTGATAGAGAAATTAGTTAGAAATACCTCACACTATCACTGGTGAACCGATATTGATTCAGGCCCTGGATGGTTGGCCCCTCGTTGGCTTTGCGCAACCTCTTTTGGGTCTACATCACCTCTTCCACAGACCTTCTGTTGTCTGGAACTTCGTTCCTCGGGCCCTTCGGTCTCACACCTTGACTTCTGGCTTTGGAACTCGATTTCCCAGCTGATTCTCAAACTCCCTTTGAAACTCTTCACTGCCTCTACGTGGCACTGCACTGCCTCTTCTGGATCTCTCTTTGCCTTCTCTGGATTGTATCCTCGGATCAGGAAACTCTCAAACGGGAAAACTATCTCTGCCCCTCATTGCAAGAAATCTCCTCGATGACTTCTACGGCAACTATTGCGCTGCTCTCTTGATCTCACTCGATGTGTCTTCCAAATGCCCATCGAAGTCCTTATAATCTTCTCGTTGAGTAATCAACGACCCAGAGTAAATTCTAATCAATGACTCGATCTTCGTCTTTTTCTAGAAGATCCACACCTAGTTTTATTAATACCCTTTAATTATTTTTAATATCTAAGTTTAGACTTAGGCATCCATTAAAAATAATTAATTATTTTAATAATATTGTATCCGGGGTTGGGTATTCTGGAATACTTGTCTCAGCCTCCTTGCAAATTTTGAGGTTTAGAGCACATCCGATGCTACCAAAAATGAACAACCCTCTTAGTGAGGAACGTGCTCTAGTATTGCAACTTTCCGAAGCATCACTCTGACTATGTAGCATCTCCCTCTGCGCTATTGATGTCTGACATCACTGCCGACCAACTATTGCTTAAAGGTTGCATCTGTGTTGTTGCTGACTTTGCATGCTGCTGCCAATTGCATATGTATTGCAACTCTGTTGCTGTTGCAACAGAAAAAATCCAAAATACTGAACCAAAAGTGTTCAGCATGATGCATTTGTTGCTGGAGTTCTGACTGTTGCTAGTCTCTGCATTGCTGCTAACTTTGCACTGTGCCAACTGCATTGTTGCCAACTCTACTCTGCGCTGCTAAGTCTTTGGCGCTCCTAGCCACTGCAATAGTCACTCTGCCATTCCTCTACATCAATTTACATTGGTCCATCCTGCTACTTCTGATATGGGCTCCCGTAGCAAGATATTGATCCAAGAGGTGGATTCCTCAAGGATCATGCCCATCTGCAGTTCTTTCGAACTACAATACTAGATCACCCCACCTCTCCTCTTGAGGTATTTGGGCAATCATGGCAAACTCCTCCTCCTCGATCCTTGAGGTTGTAGCCTGCAGATCATTTTTCTCATCCTTGTCCTTCTTCTTGATAGGACATTGTGTAGCGTAGTGACCAAATTCACCACACCAGAAACATTTGATCTTAGAGACATCCTTCTTTTGCCTTTGCTGCTCCTGCTGCCCCTTTGATGCAAGGGCTGCATTCTCCTCCTCCTCCTTGGGCTTTGTCCCACTGCTGCGGCTTCCATCAAGTTTGCAATTGACTAAGTCTCGCCTCATCTCTTCTTGTTGAAGAGCGGCCCGCATCCCTACCCAATCTGACAATTTCTCTTTGCCCAGGATACTCTGGACAAATACTTGCCATTCTTTTGAGTATGAATTTAGGGCCAACCTCACCATCTCTGTAGGCGGAGGCACTGATCCGACAACTACCAAATGATCTCGGACTTTCTGAAGCTTCGATAAGAACGGATCAATGCTTTCCCCCTTCTGCATCCTCGTGGATCTCATTTTCTCCTCCAAGTACATCTTCCGCTGCTCGGAAGATCCTTGATACAACGTAGCCAAGGAATCCCACATCTCTTTGACCGTCCCTTTGCCATCAATGTGGCATACAACATGATCCTTCACTCCGTCAAGGATCAACCCCTTGGTCTTCGCCATCTCAACCTTATACTTCTTGAGCGGATATGCATCAGCGGGTACAACTACCACTCTATCGATATAGGCTTTGAGATCATGCTCATCTAGAAGGCTGGAGATCCTAGCCTTCTAGATCACATAGTTGGATGCTCCGTCCAATCGATCTTGATCTCTTAGCCTAGTAGTTGCCATCTCTGCCAACAAAAGTCGAATTGCTCCCTCTCTCCTCTGTGTAGCTGCTAGGCTGGCCTATGCACTCCCTGCTGGAGTTAGTAGATATGCTCTTCGCTACTGCTGCTCAGCAACTGAGAAATATAATTCCTTGGTTTGGGATTCACTGAGGAGGAAATTCCCTCAAAAAATGGTTTCTTCCTTCTTTTGATGCTTTTCTAACCCAGCAAACGCTACAAAAAACTGCGTCCCACTTGAAGACTGCTCTATGCTGAATTTGCTGCTGTGCTGCTCTGTCTGCCACTGACAAATCATGAATTAGAAATCTTACCTCTTTGTCAACTCAGAGAGAGATTTTCCTTCAGAATCTTGCCCTCCTGGCCTGCACTGCGCAATCCCTTTCGGGATTCGGTCTACTGCCTACGCAACACTTCCATCTCCCTCCTCTTCAATGTTGGGCTCTTCTGGTCTACTCTCTTGCTTCACCCGCGCTTTGATACCATGTAAAAATTTGGAGACCCAAATCCCTACTGTAGCAAACTGATATTACTTCTCCTACTTGTTAATTCATGCAAGTTATTTATTGTGTTACACTATAAATGTAGAAGTAAATACGACTGCAGCCTTCACTAATTAAATTATATTCGGAAACAAGAACTAAACACAAAGAAATAACCACACACACAATTGACACTGTTGTTTTTGGACAAATGTCCCCAGAAAAACCCAATGCGGGAAAACCGATGCAACAACTGAGGGTTTGTATTATTATGGTTTATGAATACAATCTTTGGATGCCTTACTGGCTATCTGATACAGAGAACCTGACTGGCAGAGAAATTAGTGAGAAATACCTCACACTATCACTGGCGAATCGACACTGATCCAGGCTGTGGATGGTTGGCCTCATGCTAGCTCTGCGCAGCCTCTGCGTTCGCCTACGTAGATCTGCGTCAACCTCTTTAGGGTTTGCGTCACCTCTTCCACGGATCTTCTGTTGTTTGGAACTTCATTCCTCCAGCTGAATCTCAGACTCCCTCTGAAGCTCTGTGCTGCCTCTGTGTAGTATTGCATTGCCTCTTCTGGATCTCTCTCTACCTTCTCTGCAATGTATCCTGTGATTAGGAAACTCTCTAACTGGAAAACTATCCCTACCCGTCACTATAAGAAATATCCTCGATGACTTCTCCGGCAAGTGCTATGATGCTCTCTTGAGAAATCAATCCCATGATCTCACTCGATGTGTCTTCCAAATGCCCATCGAAGTCCTTCTTATAATCTTCTTGTTGAGTAATCAACAACCTAGATTAAATTCTAATGAATGGCTCAGATCACACTGAATCGATCTCCGTTTTTTTCTAGAAGATTCACACCCATTTTTATTAATACCCTTTAATTATTTTAAATTTTCTAAGTTTAGACTTAGGCACCCATTAAAAATAATTAATTATTTTAATAAAACTGTCTCCTGGTGGAATTTCCCAAAACGATTTCTGGTTTTTCTGGAATACATGTGTCCTAGCCTCCTTGCAAATTTTGAGGCTTAGAGCACATCCGATGCTACCAGAAATCAACAAAGCACCCATTGTATGCTTCTAGCATTTGTCATACAGTCAAAGAAGTCAAAGAGTTGTTGCCATATGTACTAAGACCCTATTGGGCATTTTGTATCAAGTCAAAGAATACATTTAGAGAGCAAGTTGGCTTGTAGAGATGAAGTCAACCTCATTAAGGGCTATTCGAGCTTCACAAAAAGGGTATATATAAGAAGCATTCGACCTTACTTGGAGAGACAATCAATGAAGTTCATTGAAGCACACACAAGGACAAAAAGGACTAGCAAAGAAGAGGAGAACTAAAGGAAGAAAGATCAAAGTTTTTGAAGACTGTTTTTGGGTTACATCCTCTCACACGTGCGAAGGAATTAGGGCATCATTTGTTGCAGCAAAGTCTGAATTACAGGTATCTAGAGAAGCCGAGGTTTTGTGCCAATGGGATCAAGCTTGAAAGCCAGATTTCTGAGGAGAAAGGAGCACCCTAAGTGAAGGAAGAAGAAGACCACTTTTGCCATCTTTTCATCCACACGTGTGATCTTGGGTTTCTGCAGTAAGGCCGAAAATTGCTGTCAAGAAGTTGCAGGTCTGAACTTGAGATCAGAAGTGAGGTTGCAGTAGTTTTGAAGCAGTTTGACTTGGGTTGACTTTGTGAAACATAAGCTCATCTAAAACAAGGTTGACTTGGTCTTGGAGGGGTCTTTGTCTTGGGTCTAAAGGTCTTGGATTTCATCATTTGAAGATTCTATAAGAAGAGAAGAATTCTTATGGGTTTTCCTCTCTAGGAGAGGTTTTGGCCCTAGCTAGAAGCCTATATCCTATGTCCATTTGTGTTATTGATTTTCATAGTTTGGTAGCTGTTTGATGATAAGAAGTTAGAACACTATAATAATCAAAAGAAGAAGAAGTTAATTATAAATACGACAAGTTGAAGTAAAGAACATCACAAGCAGTTATCAAAGTAAAGAGAAGTCACCCTAATCTAGCTTCCCTTGATTTCTCAACACGCTTTGCATGAGCTGCAAATGGTTCTATAATTGGATCTTTAATTTCTCCTCTAGAATAGAGTCTTGACTCCTCTTGTGTGCATGTTGCCCAAAACTTGTCAAAGGTTGGAGCATTCTCTCTTGCACTAATACCTAATGCAAATGAGTCCCATGATCTAGGGAGACCACCCAAAGTGACAACTACCATTTCTTTATCAGATACTTCTTCATCAATGGCTTTGAGTTGGTCTCTGATTTGAGATATCTTGGCAAAATATGATGCCACTGTGTCATTCTTTGTCAACTTGATGTTATGGCCTCTTAGATTGATAATTTGTTTCACATTATTAATGGTGTACAATCCAATGATGGCATTGCTTTAGCATTCTTGTGTTCAACAATATAGGGAATCAAGTGATCCCTAACAAAATCTAATAGAACGCTTCTTTCCAAAATATCGGCTTCATGATACTTTTCCTTTCCTGTTTTATCAGATGGTTCAATGACTTTACCTGTGACAATTCCCCAGACTTTGTTCCTTTCAAGAATGATCTGAACTCTTGCCTTCCATGCCCTTTAGTTAGTGGCTCCTGCTAGTTTTCTTTCAGTCTTCATGAATGAAGAATTCATGGTGAAAATGTAGGACAGAACCCAAAAAGCTTTTCAATTCTCTTCAAAATGATCTCTCTACTCTTCTCCTTCACCAAAGCTCTGAAACCATGTTGAAATTCTCATGATGTAGAGACTAGAATAGTTTTTCACAATTGATAACTACTTCTATTGATGCATATTACTTCTTCTTTATACTTTAGTCAACAAGTAGCTATACATGAAAAACTTTGACCAATAATTCTTCAACAAGAGCAGTAAATAGAAATCATAGTAGACAATGAACAATAAACAATAAGCAAGAGACAAGAGACACCAAGATTAGGCTCACAAGCAGGGCAAAACTCCACACGGGGAAAATCCAAAATTCTTTCCTTATGAGAGAGATATTCTGTTCATCAAAGTACATCAAAATGTTCCAACAAATCCAAGATAATCAATAGTGCAATACCCAATCAAAGTCTGCTCATAAATTCCACTTCTGTCCAACAAGGACTGCACAAGGAGGCCGAAATATAGGCCTGAAATCACTGTTAAGGAAGGTCAAAGTCACCACTGTAATCATCAACGAACTGCCGAAAATATATACCCAAATAACCCTCAGACAACTTCAGAATTAAGTCACAAAAGAAAGCGAGCATCTTTGCAATTTTTCTGCTTCTAAAGAAACAACAGAATAGATCCAAAAACACCCCACATCACTGTAGTCAACAAGCCATTTATGGAGATACAAATTGTAGTCAAAAGAACCCTTCTTGTTTTCTTCGCATGTGTATACCCTTTCCAATAGAAGTCCAAATAGAAGTCCAAATTGTGTGTGATTGGTGGTGTTCGAATGAGGCTCATTAAACACACACATATATATAGGTGCCAAGTGAGGGCTTATTAGCCTAATGGAGCTGACATGATGGCCTTCCTTAGAGCTGACTTGTAGGGCTGATTGCGCCGACTTGTAAAGTTAGGATGGGCCAATTTATAGATGTCTAAATTTGATTTCTTCTCCACATTTTGATGAAAAGTGCCAACCATAGCTACCTTATATTTCAACAGACTCGAGGAAGTATAGGAAGGAGCCTAGAGATCCAAATCTATCAAGGAGATCTAGCATTGATCTAGGGAAAATCTACTGGATCAGATCCAAGGCATTTGTATTTTCTCAGTTCAGCCATTATCCTAGGACAAGAGCCCAAGTTTCGATTATCAGTAAAAAAAACTGTGATTGGGAAGGATTCGTTCTATCATTGTGATTGAGATCGATATATTTTTCTTTTGTTGAATTTTAATGTGTTAATGAACCTAGTTGTGCATTTAATCACTAGATTTGTTAACTCTGCTAGGAATTAAGTGTCAAGTTCTAGGTTTGTAGGAAATTTAACATGGTATTAGAGTGTAAAATTTGAATTGATCTTGGAATCTTAGGTGCCAAGATTGTATTGCATCGTTGAGGGCGAGATCTAGCCACAACAATACGAATGCGAGAATTTTTGTTTGAAGGGTCGAAAGAAATCGACAATACGAAGGTCATACGAAGTATGGTGCAACATAAATGGCTGAGTAATTATTTTTTGTTATTTTTTTGGTTGAACGAGAGGGGGTCGAAGACATTTTATAAAGGTTAAAAAAAGAAAAAAAAGGGGTGAGAAAACTGAGTGGAACAGAGCTGACAACTGCAGAAGTGGGATGTCATGGAAACTAAATATCAGGTAGAGAAGTCGCTCGCTTGTAGTGCAAGAAGGAAAACTGCATGCAAGTGTTGAGAGTCTCACTGATAGCTAGAGTGACCAACTAGTTGAGTTTGGCAAGAGCTAATTGGAAGTTGGAACAAGGGTCACAAGCGACAATTTGGAGAAGTCATAGTAGAGGTCCAGAGATTGACTTGGCTATATGCAAGCAACTAAAGTAGGTCGAAGTTTTAGCAAGTGGCAACTATGAAAAGTTATGATGGGGTCAACGACAAGCACTGGTAGAAGCTAGGTAGGCCAGACCAAGGAAATTGAGAAGCTAAAGCCATCAGAGATAACAAAGGAGCTCAGACAACAATCCAAGTTTGAGGGTGCAGTAGCGCTTAGGCTGTATATAGGCCAAGTTTAGAGTATGAGCAAGTTGTGGATGTTGCAAAGGTTGAAGGACAAACTAGGCATGTGGGTGCAATAACACGTAGGTCGTGTGGGGTTGCTGTAGGGTGTTGTGTGTGGAAAAATCATGGCTTGCGAGAGTTTGATTGCAAGATGGTAGGGAGGATCATGTTGCGAGTAGGGTGCTCTGTTGAACTTGATCAAATAATCGCCGGATGTAGTGGGCAACAAGGAGTCGTTAGGTAGGGGATCTATTGCAGCAGGCTGTGAGTAGAGTCGCTGACATGATTCTACCAACTGAGCATGGGACAAAGGATTGTACCAACAAAGCTTGCTAACAAAATTGGCAAAGGTCAATTGTTAGAGGGAGAGAGGGAGACTATACCAATCGAAGCATTGGCAACAAATTTCAGTGGGTGTCTCAAAGTACAGAGACAGACCCACAAGGAAGATTTATAAACCAACATCTTTCTTGTGGGTGCTAGAAGAACTTAACACATGAGCAATGATTAGAAGCATTGCAGTGACAAAGAATAAGGAATTATAGGCTCTGAAGGTTGAGCAACTTAGAGGGAGTTAGCCTTCAAGTTTAGGAAGTGAGGAGCAACCAAAAAATTCTTCCAAGTCTGTCAATAAGTTCTCTTGGTACAAGATGACATTACATGATGTTAAGGGGTAGTAGGCTTCTCGGAAGAATGCCAAGGAGAGTTGGACTTTGAGGATCTTTCCAGACCAAGTGGTGGAGAAGGCTTCCAGTTTAGAGGGAGCAACCAAAGCAACAAATGCTGATCCAAGATTAGAGCTAATCCCAGGCGATAAAATATCTCCCTCGCTAAGAGGGAGTGTTGATGTTTGTAGCTTGGGAAGGTACTTTTGCACAAGCCTTGTGTCTAGGCATGCAGAAGTTGCCCACATTCTCCTTTGAACACTTGCTCAAGTGTGAGAAAGTTGCATTGTAACGTAGGAAAAGAACATAAGTATTATGTTGGCTCACTGAGCTAAAGTAAACTAAGAAAAAGTAAAGTAATTTAATCTAGTGTTTTTGTTTTAATGACAACCATTGATCTCAAGTGGGGCAAGATCTAATCTTGGCCGTGAATCACTTTGGAGATTAGGGTGAGGGATTTTTAGCTCAATATAAATTTATAAAAGAAAGGCTAGGGAGAGGGAGAAGACACACCCTACAATAGCACTAACCTTAGGAGGAGTGTGATACTCCAGAGTGCTCGTTTTGAGGAAGTACAGGAGGGAGCCTGGAAATCTAGATCTGCTAAGGGGATTGAGCATCAATCTAGGGCAGATCTGCTAGATTAGATCCAAGGCATTTGTATTTTGTCAGTTGGGCCATTATCCCAGGACAAGAGCCTAAGTAAGTTTGGATTATTAATAAAAGAATCTGTGATTGGGTAGGATCTATTGTGTCATTGTGATTGAGATCAATACAGTTTAATTCTGTTGAATTATAACGTGTTAATGAACCTAGCTGTGCATTTAATCAATAGATCTGTTAACCCTACTAGGAATTAACTGCCAAGTGCTAGGTTTGCAGGAAATATAACATCTTATGAGTATGTTTCTTTTCTATATGGTTTTCCTTTTTGCTAGTAGCTTGTTGAACATTCATATGGTGGGGAATCACTACTATACAGTTCTTGTTCCTTAGCACATGGGTTTGGACTAAGTTGTACCCTAACTTATGGCTTGCAAGGGTGCCTTTCCCAGTGTTCAGATTTGGTATAAAGGGGATCTCTGGCCCATTCTTTGTCTATTCTTACAATTTTTTCATTTGTTGTAAGTGAGATATAGTTTTGGCCTATTTCTTGGACATATTTAGTCTGATCATCCTCATGGTGGATGTATAATTGATATTCATTAACTGGCTCTCTTTTGTGGAAAATCTTTTATATTATTGAACAAGGATGTTGAACCTATCTGTTAAATTTTCATGAAACTCTGCAACTACTTAGATGAATAAATGAAAACTAAAACCTAGATTACTTTCACCAAGATATAGAGTTTCTTAACAATTCACAAGCAACAAAATATAAACACATAGATAAAAACACATCACACAAATCGACACACTTATTTTTCTAAGGAAACCCAACAAGGAAAACTTGCTTACTTGATGTGGTATTTTATTGATTTCTCTGGAGCATTCTTATCTATTACAAAGCAATATGTCTTTCTTGAGAAAGGGTTTTTCTTCTCTCACAAATCTTAGTTGATATGGTTGATCTCGACTGGCCTTGATCACTGCTCGATCTTGTTCCTCTAGTTCGTGACCAATTCTCTGTTGCCTCCTTGACTTGCTTCTCCCTCCTCGGACACTTGGTAGCCCTATTCCGTTGTGGAAATCCCCTATATCCTAGCGCACTTCAGGTCCTATTTTCTAGTGCACTTATGCCCTATTTCTTAGCGCACTTTCTGCCTTCTATTCTTTAAGACCCAGCTCCTATTCATTGCGCACAACCAACCTCCTAAGTTCTAGCACACTTGTGATCTCCTGAAACTTAGGATACAATCTCTGTGCTTGCCACAATCAAGGATCCTCTCACAAACTCGTGAGTTGTCTTGTCAGACAAACCTCGTTCACAAAACTTATGAATTCCTTGTGCCTTCGTCCTCCTCTTTATAGACCCAATTCGAACATGCAAGGAGGTCCATTTCAAATTTACAACTCGAGTTCTGATTGACAAGTCAATTGAGAGCGACACTCTTTCTCTTTCCAATCAACAATGGTGTTCTTAACTCATCGCTCCTTCAATCAAGACTGAAAACTAACTCGCGCTAACTGAAATTGTAACTACCACCTCGTTCTGTAGTCAAATTGATGAAGATTCCACTTAACTGAAGCTCCAAATCTACACATGCTAACTTGATGATTATTCCAGTAAACTGGAAATAACTCATTCTAACTGAAGCCTAACTCATGATCTTGCACTCATACTGGGAGAAGGACAATTCAAGGTCTTCATTGGCTAAGGAACAACCTAGAACCTTTAATCACTACATTTTCAACATTATTTTGATGAAGATTTATGCTATTAGTACCATGTAGGCCAAAAGCATTCCAATTATTTTTAGATTTCGTTACTTTTATCAATTAAAAATTTGAAATAAACTTCTTGTTCTTAATTTTTATATGTACATTAATGATGCTCTGGAAATGTTTATAGTAGATGTTTGTAAAGTGTTCTGCCATGTTATGAATGAATAAAGAGATTCAACAATCTAGAATGTTTAAGTTGGATATCAGATGCAGTTGCATGGTGCGAAGTAAAGCTATAAATCAGAGCTCATGTTGATAAACTCCCCTCATGTCTATTGTCATCGGGATTTTCTTTAGATTAACTCCTTAAGAGTTGCAGTTAGTCCCAAAATCACTGTAGAGGACTGTCCTTTTCTTCTAGTTGTTGATTAGTGCCTCCCTTCAACCAATTATTGTTGATTACAATTTTGATCACTATAATTTGCAGATGTAGTCACATTGTATTAAGAGTAAAATCTTTCAAGTAGTTTTCATCCAAGAAAGTTTTTCAGACATTGTAGTCTTTTCTTGTTGGTATTTTATTTTTCTTTTTCAGGGTTGCTTTGGTGGGTTCCTCATAATCGCCCATATAATGTGTTTCCCTCTTTTGTTAGCCCCTAAATTTCCTCCGCCAATACAGAAGACAAGTCCAAATAAAATATTCAAATGACAGAAATCATGTTTTTTTTGATAGATCTCTAATGAAACTGTGCTGATACAAATGTTTTCCTTTTTCAGGTTCTTGAAGCTGTGATGGAGCATCATTCCATACCCAAAGATTCATTTTCAGCAGTTTGTGTCATGGTTGACAAGGTTACCCTTCCCAAAGCAACTATTCATTTAGAAAATGTTTTTTATTCTAAAGTATTGACATGTGATTGCTGGTCCTTTTTAGTTGTTACACATGTATTTGATTGCCCTTATGTATGGAAAATACCAAAGTTTGATAATATTCTTGTTTATAGTGAATTATCCTGAAGTTAAAGCATCTTGAATCAATAATTAAATCATATAAGAGAATTTCGTTGCTTTATGCCCCAATTTAGTTTGAGTTGTGCTTTTCAGCCTCAACTCATCAAGGGTTACGACTCACTTTCCTTTCTTGAAGGATAGCGTTTTCAGCTACACTTTCAGAACATGTCGAAGATGCACCCGTTGGATATGATTGTTAAATATATTGTCCTCTGTGGTTCCAAGATCTGGAGATATAGCATGTTTTTTTATTGAGCTATCGCTGAGAGAGGCCATACTCCAAAGTCTCATACTACAACATATGATCCCTTTGCAAATAGAGGGTTCCTTTGGGCATCATTCATGAAGACGTTGGGGCTCATGCTTTTCACCTCAGGACTATCTTCACACTTCTCTCCCTCTTTGAAAAGATCCAAACCTTGGGGGACACAGTGTTAAGGTGTTAAGTTATGGTATGTTCTACACTTATAACAGTTTACTTCTTTTTCTTATTATATTCCACAGATTAGCAATCACATGTACATAAAGTAAAGTGCAGATAGAAATTAAACGATCGATAGAAAACAAGCCAAGACAAGAGACACAAGATGTGGCAGCTAGCCAGGGACAAACCCCACAATGTGTGAGGAAACCCTTTGATCAAATCTTCTTTTATCTTCAATAATTCAGCAGAGCGAAGTAGTACAATAAATCTGATTTATATCAGCAGTAGCAAACCCTAGATCAGCAGCATCAACATTAGCGACTTCATCATCAAACTAGGGCAGACGATATCTCACAAATCGACCGTTGGATTGGCTTGATTCCACCACCAAAAGTTGCGGCTTCCTAAGGAGGTTCAGATGAACCTACAATGCAGTTCAGATGAGGAGATTTTCTGGCCCATGCAGGTCAAACTTCACTTCTGTAGTTGTAGCTTCAGTTTCAGCATCTTCCTTCAAACTAGGGCAATCGATATCTTGCAAACCGTTCGTCGAATTGAGTTGATTCCACCACCAAAGGTTGCGGCTCTCAGAGGAGGTTCAGATGAACCTACAACACAGTTCAGATGAGGAGATCTTCTGGTCCACGCAGGTCAAACTTCACTTCTGCAGTTGCAGCGTCAGTTTCAACACCTTCCTTCAAATTAAGGCAGTCGATATCTTGCAAACCGTCCATCGGATTGACTTGATTCCACCACCAAAAGTTGCGGCTTTCAGAGGAGGTTCAGATGAACCTACAACGTAGTTCAGATGAGGAGATCTTCTGGTCCACGCAGGTCAAACTTCACTTCTGCAATTGCAGCTTTAGTTTCAGCAGCTTCCAGCTTCACATGTGTGAGGGAGAGACCCTTTACTACGTAGTAGAGAAGAGACTCTTTTCTGCGTAGTAGAGAGAGAGAGAGATGTGATGAGATGAGTGAGTCCAAATGAGGAAAAGTCCTATATTTATACACAATGTTAGTGTTTGATCCCAGACCAATGGAGGTCATCCTAGCATAGGGAGTACGGTAGATACAATGATGCATCCATCGGTACTACTATGGTCCCTAACTTCATTTCCATGCTCATTGATCAGATGAGAGGTACTTCCCATGAGTCCCAGACTACATGGGTAGGATGCCTCGACAGGAGAACTAATCAATCCTGTCCTCACAGGAGAACACATCAATCCTGCTACAATCGCCATGGAGGACACATTAATCCAAGCCTCACAGGAGAACACATCAATCCTGCTATAATCGCCATGGAGAACACATCAATCCAGGCCTCACAGGAGAACACATCAATCCTGCTACAATTGCCATGGAGAACACATCAATCCAGGCCTCATAGGAGAACTAATGATCCTGCTACAAAGGAGAGCGAATCATCTTGTTCCACAAGAGAGCGAATCATCTTGTCCCACAAGAGAGCGAATCATCTTGTTCCAGTGCGCACCACTAGGGGAGGGTGAATCAACCTATGGTCGTATGTTGCTCCAGTAACAACTGCAAGCCCTCAAAGCTCCCAGAGCTCAATGTATGCAACATGCAGGAACCTTGTAACAGGGTTTCTTGACGACTCCATGTCGTTTGGGAAAATCACATATTAGATCTTTCTTCAGGGCTTTGACAAGGTGTATCGACCTGTACATCATCTTAATGCGATGGAGCCTCCTTGCTCATCGACTTATCATATCCCAGATGATGTTTATCTGCTGGAGCAATCAACAAATACGGGATTCCTCAATAATCGAATCCCACCTCTGGTTGTTATAGAGAATCACAGTGGTATGTGTTCAAACAGCTCACTAAAGAGCTTCCCCAACCAAGCAGCTCCATATGAGATCATACTCATAGATATGTATCCGATCTCGGTAGTGCTTATGGCAACCGACTTCTACTTCTTGCTCATCCATTATATCGAAGCAAAATCCAAAGAGAAACAACAATAAAAAGTGCTCCAGTGATCCTCCACACTACCTGCCTAATTAGCGTTCAAATAATCATGCAGTTTCATATTTCTGGGAGTGTATCTCAATCCATGAGAGATTGTATCCTGAAGACATCTCAAAAGATTCTTGGCACCAATCTAGTGAGGCTCAACCAAATATGAGCTCATAATGCTAATTGCAAAACATATGTTCAGATGGAGGTTCATCAAGAACATCAACACGGATGAGTTTTTGAAACTTAGAGGCATTTCCCAAATCTGGTCTGACATCACTACCATATAACTTTTGAAAGTTAAGATCCTCGAGGTAGTCACAGGTTTGCAGTCCACCATATCAAATCTTTTCAGAATCTTCACCACATATTTTCCTAGAGATAGGAAAATTTCCCTTGGCTTCTGCCACACTTCAAGTCCTTGGTTTTTCATTTCAAATTCAGAAGCCAACTCCCTCTTACATTTGAGAATGAGAGGGTTTGCACCTGTTAGAAAGAGGTCATCCACATACAACACTAGTATGAGAGGTTTTTCATCTTCAACCTTAAAGTAAAGGTTAGGATCAGCTTCATTCCTAGTGAATCCCAGCTTCATCAAGTAGCTGTCAATCCTCTCATGCCATGCTCAGGTTGCTTGCTTCAGCCCATAGAGATCCTTCTTCAACCTGCATACATGAGATTTTCGATCATAAATCTCAAATCCTTCGAGTCGCCCCATGTAGACCTCTTCTTTGATCGAGTTGTGCAAGAACGCGATCTTGACATCCATCTCATGTAGGTTCCATCCTTGTGAAGTGGCAAGGGCTATAATTGAGCGGATGGTCGTATATTTGGCAACAGGTGCAAATATCTCATCATAGTCTATACCTTCCTTCTGGCAGAAACCACGAGCAACAAAACGAGGCTTATACTTTTCTGTACTTCCATCTGCTGCATGCTTTATCTTGTAAAGCCATTTAGAAGTGACAATTGTCTTGTCTTGGGGTCTGGGAACTACTTCCCAGACATCATTCTCCATAATAGACTCATATTCTTTGTTCATAGCATCCTTCCATACTTGATGCTTAATGGCATCTGAGAATGATGAAGGCTCATTTTGTATGATCGTGCTCATGATGGTCAAGTATCCCTAATACCTGTTAGGTTTCTTGCTTTCGCGGAAGGTTCCTCGGGGTGCAGCATGTCCTTCAGCATCATCAAGTATCCCCTAAGCCATGAAGGCCTCTTCTTCGAAGAGGAAGGCTCAGGTGGATAAATAGGATCCATGGGTTCCTCCACATTAGGCATTGTTACATCATCTACCCATAAAGACAACTTTCACAATCATACAGTTCTTCCTTTCCACCACACCATTCTGCTCAGGAGTATGTGGTGTAGTAGTCTCTCTCTTAATGCCAGCCTCAAATATGCCTGAGTGAACCAACTGTAATATATCGGAGGTCTTGCTTAGGCTTGAGGGGAATGGTCCCCTTTTGAGCTTTCCTTCGACACATCCCGAACATACACCTTCTTTTTCTACTCGGAATTCGGGCATCCCTGTTGCCATATGTCTTACATCGGGTAGATCTTTGTAATGAAGGTGGGCAAACCTCTAATGCCAGAGTTCGGACTGAAGAGATGTGTCATAAGACATGACACCTACCTGACTTTCATCGACCTGATATAATGAATCAACACGAAACCCAAGAGTAAAGGCATCTTTAACATTATTTTTCGATACACGCACCTTGCCATCGCTGAAGGTTACCTTGTAGCCTTTCTCTTCCATTGCCAAGATGGACACCAGGTTCATTCGTAGGTTAGGTGCAATTTAATACATCCTGGAATTTCTAGCCTTCTTGAATGGTTGTCCTCTTCCTTGATTTCCAACATTCCTTTTACCTTTGCTATTGAATTTTCCATCCCTTCGATTACCATGAGAGGGATTTTGATCATCGTCATGGTGAGAGTCCTTTCTATCAGGGCATTCCCTTGCATAGTGATAAAGGTGGGCAAACCTCCAATGCCAGAGTTCGGACTGAAGAGATGTGTCATAAGACATGACACCTACCTGACTTTCATCGACCTGATATAATGAATCAACACGAAACCCAAGAGTAAAGGCATCTTTAACATTATTTTTCGATACACGCACCTTGCCATCGCTGAAGGTTACCTTGTAGCCTTTCTCTTCCATTGCCAAGATGGACACCAGGTTCATTCGTAGGTTAGGTGCAATTTAATACATCCTGGAATTTCTAGCCTTCTTGAATGGTTGTCCTCTTCCTTGATTTCCAACATTCCTTTTACCTTTGCTATTGAATTTTCCATCCCTTCGATTACCATGAGAGGGATTTTGATCATCGTCATGGTGAGAGTCCTTTCTATCAGGGCATTCCCTTGCATAGTGATCTGCGTTATTGCAAATGTAACATCGTCCTTTTCTTCCACCCTTAGGTCCAACCTTTCTTTTCGATTTAGACTCGGAATTAATTTTTTTTTCTGAGCATGAGAAGAAAAGGCAGCAGGAGGACCTTTAGGCATGGGCATTTCTTGCTCTTCTACCCTTGTTTCTTCTTGAATGCATCTAGCCATTAATTCCTCGAAACCAGGAATTACATGATTGTTCAGAAGAGTAGTTCTGAACACGTACCATTCAGATGGTAATCCTCCAAGAGTCGTGAGTGCCATTTCCCTGTTAGTAATAGCCTCCCCAATAGATAGGAGATCGTTCCTGATTTCGGTGATCCTTAAGAAGTATGCTTGCATACTCTCATCTTTACCCTACTTAATTTCCTTAAGCTTATTTCTAAGAAACAAAACTTGATTTGCATCATTAACTTTAAATAAACTCACCAGTCTATCGTAGATTTCCTTGGAGGTGTTCAGGTCGG
>APFE030386346.1:68033-91815 GCA_000404065.3 Pinus taeda | reverse complement strand
AACAATTTACTTCTTTTTCTTATTATATTCCATAGATTAGCAATCACATGTACATAAAGTAAAGTGCAGATAGAACATTAAACGATCGACAAAAAACAAGCCAAGACAAGAGACACAACATGTGGCGGCTAGCCAGGGACAAACCCCACAATGTGTGAGGAAACCCTTTGATCAAATCTTCTTTAATCTTCAATAATTCAACAGAGAGAAATAGAACAATAAATCTGATTTATATTAGCAGTAGCAAACCCTAGATCAACGACATCAACATTAGCGGTTTCATCTTCAAACTAGGGTAGGCAATATCTCACAAATCGACCGTCGGATCGGCTTGATTCCACCAACAAAAGTTGTGGCTTCCAGAAGAGGTTTAGATGAACCTACAACGCAGTTCAGATGAGGAGATCTTCTGGTCCATGCAGATCAAACTTCACTTCTGTAGTTGCAGCTTCAGTTTCAGCGTCTTCCTTCAAACTAGGGCAATTGATATCTTGCAAACCGTCCGTTGGATTGACTGGCATACAACCCTGACGAATGTACTATGGGTTGACCATGTAACCCTTAAGCCCTCTCTGAACACCTCATTGTACTTCCTAGTTTACAGTAAAGAAGCTATGCTTCTGCCAAATATCTACTTGCCTGCTCTTCAGCTTTCCGAGGAATCCCAAGGCAAGCCTTGCCAGCTAGTTCGACGTAGGATGGATGCTCTCCATAAGCTCCAGGAAGAAAGGATGAAAGAAAAAGAAAAATTCACGCTTAACCAGAACCGTATCATGAGGTGGTTCGATAAGAAGTCTGCAGGGAAAGCTAGCTTCGATGTGGATGACTTAGTTATGATATGGGATAAGCCCCATGAAGACAAAAGCAAACATATGAAGTTCTAGTCCCTGTGGATTGGCCCGTACATAGTTCACGAGAAGCTTGGCCCATACACGTATCGTTTGCGATCACTCGACGGGAGGGTTGACAACCTTCCTGCCAACGACCAAGATCTCAAGCATTATTTTCAGTAGGTCGGGCCGCGCCCGTGCCATGTACGTAGTCTGCTTGCTGCTTGTTGTTTCATTTGGTTTGTTTTGCTTACTATCTTTGCTTTCGCTTTGTCTAATTCTACTTACTGTTTTTGTTCACGTTCATTTTGTTTGTTTGATATATTACTATTTTTGTTTTTGGAAATAAGTGCTACCAACTACTACGTTCTGGCTTTCGAATAGAGTATGTGGCTGAAATTTGAAGAGACTTGTGACACTGCAGCGCTTGGCTCGTCTTGTGTCCATTTTCTCTGTGCTTGGTTACAACCTTTCGCCAATGAAGTCCTGACGGAAAATATGAACCGTCTGTAAGGGAAGCTTTGGTCCAATCGTGAACCTGTGTCCGCACTGGGAAGCCCCATGCCTATACTCAACTTTTTGCTCTGTGTGTTTAAGCTAATCCAACTAGTAGAAACGAAGAAGGGGAAAAATCTAAACGAGCAAACCTATGTCAGAGGTCTTACATGTTTCTTTGAATGAACAACCTCTTCTACTCTCAATAAGTCAGGATCCCTCTTCCACCCCAAAAATAATAAGTGCCTATGCACAGTTCTCTTAAAAAATACAAAGGTGAAAGAAGAGAAAGGCTTCCTATGCAGAGAGGTGAAGCATGCAACTCCACCAGGGTACTGGCCAGGCTCGCTGGTAGTGGAGCAATGTGTGTGTTCCTGCGTGACTCCGTCGGGGTATTATCTAGGCCTGTTGGCAGCGGAGCAACACTAGAGATGAAAACTTATACTTTGAACATCTTCAACTTGCGAACTAAACTACCCTTCCCGGATTCGAAACACTGTGATCTAAGCTGAACTTTTGATTGTGTTTAACTGAGTTGGCAAAGGGTGAACCATGTATGTCCATGGGGTAAGTGGGGAAACTGAAGTAACCTGCACAGTGATTCAATACTCCCCGAAAGACCAAGGCCCTGTGCTAGCAATGAACTGAAATAGAGAAGCTGGAGTTCTACCAGTGTGTTGCCAAGTGTTGTAGCGGGTACAACCACCCTCCAAAATTTTGGCCTGCACCAATTTTGGAGCCTCCCTTGAAGAGTTTCACTTGATGATTGCATGCACTTGTGTTCATTCCGTGAGCTAGTGTGGGTCTTTACATTCGTCTTGCTTGTTTATTGCATTCAAGTCCCTGCATGTTGATGTCTAAGTCATGCTTGCGACTGTGTTCTGGTTATGTTCAAAGTCTTTGCTTCATATGTGTTTGTTGTGTTCGCCATGAAAGCATCTGTCGCACTCATACACAGAGTCACATTCACTGTCACGCAAGCGTCGTCTCGATCATGAGCGATCAATCACGACTGTCGCGCGTGTCGCTTGCACCATCGGTCAGTCATGTTGAATATGTGTGTCTAGATAGTTTGGTCATTTTGTCGTCAAGTCACACAAGTGTGCGTTCGTATGATCACCTATGCATCTTTCGACTGTTCACACACTTAGTCATTTCGTTGAAGTTCTGATGACCAGACTCCTCACTGACAGCCAAACCATCACCCTACTTTCGACTCGATCGATTGTCAACCAGAACAACGCAAAAGCACCAAGCTAGTCCTTTCACGTTGCACTGCCCACAAGCAACCAAATCAACTCTTATGCTGGCCACTTGGACAGTTGGACCCGACAATCACCCTAGGACTGACTCCCCTCAAAAATTGCATAGAGGCCATTGACTTCACCCGTTCAATTGACTAAGGAAATTGCGCAGACAGGCCGGACAGACACCAAGTGCCCGTCCTTGTCTCCTTCAGAAAATTGTGTAGTTTTCCCAGTGAGTCATCCAGACAGTCGATCGATTGTTTATCTCAGAAATTGCGCAGTGCTCATGAACAGGCTTTCCGCTGCCCATCAGTCGGCTCAGCTCAGAAATTGCGTAGAGATGATTAGCAGGCTAACCTCTTAGCCTCAGTGCAGTTTTCCCAGCCAGCAGCTCTTAGCAGCAGATTGCCTGTTCCTGCCAGGTATTGTGCAGTTTCTACTACCAGTGACTGAGCATCCAACTGGTAGTTCCCTTTGGGAATTGCGCAGTTCTGGCTTCTAGTGACCCCAGCAGCCAATTGACAGTTCCCTCTGGGAATTGTGCAGTTCTGGCTGCCAGTCTCCCGAGTAGTTCCCCAGGAAAACTGCGCAATCCCTGCCTATTGACCCTTCATGCAACCCGGCCCATTCCTCTGGAAAATTGCATAAATCTGGCTGTCCAACCCTTGCTGACTGTTCGTTTCGTAAAATGCGTAGAGCATGCCTGCTTTGCCTTCCTGCAGCCTGGACTATCCCTCCCAAAATTTGCATAATTTTGCCTCCCAGCCGAGCCAGACCTTGCAGACAGTCATTGTTGACTCAGATTGTCTGTCTCCATCTCTCAGTGACTTTTGCTCAGTTTTCATCAGCAGTTGCTCGGAGCCATCATCTCGCATCACAACTCTACTGCCTCTCCTGGTCACCAGCATTCGAATGATCATGTGTCATGGTAGACTAGGAGGTTTTGGATTTGATGTCGTCTTGTCATGAGTGACTGCAGGCATAGGTACACCAACAAACATGTCAAGACGACGAATGGGATGAACGAACAGAGCACATGCAGATGAACAGGTTTACAACAGACGAACGAACGAAGAATGCGAAGCGAATGAACGCGATGAACATGCACCTTCGCGAACAAGTGAGCCTGTCAAGCCTTTCAGCATGAAAGCAAGGAACAACATGCTAAATCTTCATCAAGCAAAACAAGGACCATCAAAGACTCCACGCACTTTGCCATGCGGAAGTGAAGCTATGATACGCCATGAAGACATCCATCACTCAGCAACACTGTAGCTTGACATGCACTCCAGCAGCAGCACGAATGTACCAACATTGTCATGTCAAGTCATGAGTCATGTTGCCCACATCTCCACTATGGGCTTGTTGTCAATCAATGTGATGAAATGTGGAAGTCCAAGAGACCCACTTGTTGAACATAGAGTCATGTAAGTCAAAAGTGATGGAAGTCGAACGGTCATGAGAGTAGCCGATCAACCACAAGGGTCAGTTTCACCCTTGGCTATAAATACCCTCCTCATTTGTACATGAAAGGACTTTTCACCTCAACTCCTCCCACATAGCCAAGAGAGTCTATAATCTTTTCTTTGAGGAGTAAGTAGTGGCTCCAATGCCCAGCTGACGGGGTTAGTGATGTATGGTGTAACGATGTGTCTTGGAACTTTTGTTTAATTCAAAAGCCTGTATTGTATTTGTTGTAAGATTGATCTTTAACACTTGTAATGCGTGTTGCTTTAACATGTGTTCTACATCTAAACTGATTCATTGGGAAATGTGTTGTATATGTTGTTAATGCTATCTCGTCTGTGTCGACTGCTCTGTCGGACTTCAGACAAAACTTTCATGTGAACCTGGTTGTAACAACCATTGCAGTCATTCAGACTGATCCGTGAGTGTTGTACGTGTTATCTTATCTTTTATGTTGTGACTGTTGCATCTAAATGGACTGCTCCGCTGAAAGCTGTGTATGTCCTTTTGTGTTGTGTGTTCCCAGCCGAGTTGGGACTAATCCCTTTCAACCTGGAACTCACCTTCACCTTCTTCCCCTCACAGTGAAAGAACCATTAACACAAGTACACTTACACTCACCAGGCTCACGAGCCTCACTTCTTGAAGACAAAGCAAACCATTCTGTTGTGCTGACAAGCAAGAGTTGAGGCAAATCCTTAAGATAATGGCAACCGAGCTATCATACTAGATGGGACTCCCACACCAAACGATGTGAGGTCTAGTTGGGACTTCATACTGGGGTGATCCCCTGAGTGTTGGCAGGTCCAACACCGTCAATAGGATCCCATTAAAAATATTAATTATTTTAATAAAATACAATCCTGGTGGAATTTCACCAATCGGTTTCTGGGTTTGTTTAGAACTCACATGCCTTAGCCTCTCCACCAATTTTGAAGGCTACAACACTTTCGATGCTACCAAAAACTAACACTCCCTCTTAGCGAGGAAAGTGCTCTAACAACATTGTCCACCTGCATGCTGCTCTATTTCTGAAGCACCTCCTTTCTGCACTCTTGCTGCCACCAACACTATGTTGCTGCTGCTATTGTACTGCTGCTGATGACATTGCCACTGCCACAGTTGCATCTATACTACAGCTCCCTCTCAAACACTGCATTTGTTATGCTGCTAGCATTGCCACTGTAACATTGCATCCGTACTGCAACTCAGTTGCTGAGAGAGGCGACTGAAAAAATCCAAAATTAGTTGAACTTAACTGTGTTCATCATAATACAATGAATGTCGGAATCTGACTACTGCGGACCCTGTGAATTTTTTGCACTGCTGTTGACCTCTAAATTGTGCCATATGCATTGTTGCCGACCTTGCTCTGCACTGATCAGTTTTTGGTTCCAAGCCACTGCATCTGTCCTCTAAACACTCCACTGCATCATCTGACACTAAGTCCATCTCACTACTGCTGAATCTTGGGCTTCCGTAGCAAGGAATTGATCCAAGAGGTGGACTCCTCAAGGATCCTGCCCACATGTAGTCCTCTCGACTACAACTCAATATCGCTCCATCTCCCTCCTGGAGATGTGTGGGCACTCATGGCAAATTCATCCTCGTTGTCGCACAAATTGTTCAGGTAGGGTGTTATCACCCTGATCCCTGATCTCTCCGTTTAAGCCGTCTCTCGAGGCTAGGGGGGGTAGACGCTATGGGATAAAGGAAGACCAACTGTGGACCAGTTGGGTTGGGAGACACGGTAAGGCAATTTAGCACCTGATTGATTTTAGAAATTAATGTACCAGTGCCTCATGGAGTTAATGATTAAATGATTATTTATTAAATGTTGCAGAAATATGAACCTTGTAAAACAATCATTTATCATCAAATATCTCAAGCAATACAAGTTATTCAATAAACTCACAATGCTTTAATAATGATCCAGCAATTAAATTTCTAAAGATTGAATGCTTTGAACAACCATACAATTTAAATGCTTACCAATTACCACTTTCATATAGCTAATTTTAAATAAATATTTAAGTGCATTTAACTATAGAGAAGTGGAACAAAAGACACCAAAAGAAAAAAAGGATTTTTTAGTTCAAGCTTTTCAAAAAAAATTTAATTTTTATATATTTATATATTTTTACATAAAACAAAACAAAACTAAGCAAAAACTAAAGTAAATAAAACTTTAAATTATTAAAACAAAACCAAAGCCCAATCAAAAGAAACTAAAAGGGACCCTTTTATGCCTTTTTTTTATATTTTTATAAAAATTCTAAGCTAAAATCAAAATAAAACAAAATTAGAATCCTAATCATAAAGGAACTTTTTATGCCCTTTTTATATTTTTATATTTTTATATTTTTTGATATTATTTTTAAAATCAAAATTTAAACAAACTTAAATCTAAATTTAAAGAAATCTAAACCTAAAAACTAAAAAAAAAATTAATAAATCTAAAACTAAAATGAACTAATGGCTAAACAAAAAATAAAACTAAACTCTAATCTAAATTCGAAACCTAACTAAAAAGAACTCGGATCTGAATCTAAATTAAACAAAAACCTAACCTAAAAACTAACCAACGCATATGAAACACCCCAACCTGTAAAAAAAATAAATCACATTTTATAATGCGCGACCCCAAATCTTACCCACGTCGTATTGTTTCAGTGTTTTTTGCATTGTGCATGGGCGTGTGTAGGTCTGCGGAGGTTCGATGGTGGAGTGATGAGATGAGGGACGGAGAGACAATGGATGGCAGGTGAGGAGCAATACGCAGGTAACCTGCAGGTTTGCAGAGCGTGGAGTAGGAACAGATTTGAGGGGCTGCGTGGAGGAATAAGGCCACAGTTTTAAAGCGTTGAATGGTAGCGATGAGAGGTTGAAGTTGCAGCTGCGTGACAGCGTAGGAGAGGCAACAGGACTTTGCATGAGTATGCTGCAAGTTTGGATGCGGGGAAAGTGATTTTCGAAGGCTGCGTGGAAGTTTAGGGAGGCAACAGTTCTGAAGGAGTTGGACAGAGGTAGAAGAACAATGGCAGATCGACGATCTCTCCACAGTTGGACGTTGGACAACGAGTAGCTGCGTAAAGAGTAGACGTGAGGAAAAGATAGTGTGGACCGATTGCTTAGGGAATCGCGCTAGGTGGGTTAGTAAAATACAAGAATATGATTTGGAGATCAGACCCACCAAGCTAGTCAAAGGCTAAGGCTTGGCTCAAATGTTGACCGAAGGTACTGAAAAGACTCTTGGTTTGTTTTTTCTTAGCGATCTATCTTCACCTGAGTTGCAAAGATTAGGAGAGCATGAGTGGTACAAGGACATTGTTTATTGCTTGATGAATCTTACAGGTCCTAACCATTTAGTTGATCTTAAGAGAAGGGCTCTTAGACTAAAATCCACTAAGTATTGCCTTATGAAGGATGGCCTTGGATGGAGAAATCCTGAGGGCATAGTACTTAGATGTGTTGATGAAATTGAGTCCCAAGAAATTAATCTCAGAGTTTCATTCAGGATTTTGTGGTGGTCACTATGCTGCTAGAACTACTGCCCACAAAATTTTGAGAGTTGGTTTTTATTGGCCTTCAATTTTTTCTGATGTGCATTAGTTTGTTAGAACTTGTCAAGCCTGTCAACTGTTCAATGGGAAACAGAAGCTTGCTGCCCTGCCCCTACAACCTGTCATTGTGGAGGCACCTTTTTAGCATTGGGGTCTCGACTTCATCAGGAAGTTCCATGAAAATTCTAGCAATGGCTACTCGTGGATTTTGACTGCGACTGATTATTTCACTAAATGGGTTGAAGCCATTCCTGCTAAGAATGCCACTGAAAAGGTTATTATGGATTTCATTGAAATAAATATCATTACTAGATTTGGTGTCGCTGCTAAGATCGCTACTGACAATGCCAAAGCTTTTAGTTCCTCAGAGTTTTTGCCTTTCTGTTTCAAGTATGGCATTGTCTTATCTCATTCATCAAATTACTATCCTCAGGGTAATGGTTTGGCTGAATCAAGTAACAAGAATCTCATAACCATTATCAAGAAGATAGTAGGAGATAATAAGAGATCATGGGATAGCAAAATCAAGTATGCTTTATGGGCAGATAGGATCATTAAAAATAAAACTACTGGTAAATCTCCCTTTGAATTAGTTTATGGCTTGGATGTAACCTTACCTGTGACCTGAAATTGCCAGCTTATCAGTGCCTTCAACATTTTTCTACTAATAAAGATGTTGTTCAAAATAGAATAGATCAGATTGTGGAGTTCGATGAAGCTCGTAGGACAACTTTTGATGTTATATGTAAAAATCAATCTAACATTAAGAAAAGCTCTGATAAATTCTCTCGATCTAGATCTTTGTAGGTTGGAGATATGGTACTTCTTTGGGATCGTAAGAATGAAAAACTAGGAAAACATGAGAAGTTCGACAGTTTGTGGCTGGGATCGCACATCATCCGAGACACTGCTGGACCAAACTCATTCCACTTGAGCAGATTGGATAACAAACCACTTGAATTACCTGCAAATGGCCAAATGCTCAAGCTGTTCTTCAAAGATGATATCTGATGCCATGGGGCATCCTTTGTATTGTATTTCTAACCTTACTCCTTGTCATTTCAGCATTTTATTTCTTTCTTAGGATTAGATTTACTTTTCATGTTATTAGATAGATGACAAATGAAGAGCTTATATCTTTCATGTGCTTAATGTTATATGATGATTTTTTGGATCTACTTATTTTTTGTTGTGTGTTGCATGGATGCAGATTCTGGATTCTCACATTCCTACAGTGCAACAACGTGTCCCCAAGTAGAGCCAGATGTTGACCACTACGTGTCAACTAGCCATAGCAGTACACCCCCTTTTTTCGCAAAAGGGATAGCACTTGATCGATATGGTTGTGCCATTCGACAATCATCGTCGACCCGATCATGTTATGTTGTCAACCTAGTCTACATGTGTAAATTGTAAATAATCTTAGCAGATCTGAGTCATGTATGTAAACTGCCTAGGCAAACCTAACTTTCTAGTGATAATCTACGTTCCGAAAGGTTTTTTGTCTCACCAATCCATGATCGGTAGAGTTTTCCTTCAGCCTAACCCCAAAGCCGGAATGAATTTTGTCATTAGAATCTTAGGAGAATCCTAGTGTGCTTCGAGTCTATGTAAAAGTAATTTGGAAATAGTTCTAACTATTTGGTTAGGTTATTACAAATTGCTTGATCTGTTAGATTATATTTGTATCGCAGAACTGGGTGGTCTATGAGGGTCTATGTCAAATGGGTTTTCCCCCTTGAGATATAAAATTGTAAAAGTCATGATGTAAAGTGTCTTGAGGGTTAGAAAATGTTTTATCCCCTTACAAGTCCTAAGTCCTAGGTGATTTTTCGAAAAGCTAAGTTCGAGGATCCAATAAAAATAATAAAAAAATAATAAAAATTAAAAAAAAAAATAATAAATAATAAAAGATATAAATAATAAAAAAAGTTAAAATTAAAATTAAAAAAATAAAATAAAATAAGTCAAAATTTTGAGAAAATAAATGCAAAATTTTAATTTTTAATATATTAAAAATGCATTTAAAATTTCGACAGATGAGATTGAAAGGGATTTTGATCCTCATCGACAGTTGAGATTAGTTTGACATGGATCACTCGAATTAGCCATTGGGAATTTTTCCTTTAAAGAGGGTGTTAGGGGTCATTTGAGATGATTTGATCTGTGAGTCTTGTGCTGAAGAAAGCTCTCTTGTAATATTTTCTTGTGCAATAAAGAAAGACTTTGGGGTTGAAATCTTGCTAGTGTTACTCTTCTAAAATGCTATAAGATGTTTCATTTTTCTGCATAAATTTAATTTCAGCCATTGGTAATAGCTTGATGAAGAGTGTAGTTGAACACATGTATCTTGTTTACTCACTAGGGTTTGAATGGTAATAGAATTTCTGAAAATAATGGCAGGTATCTCCATTGGATTTGGATTTTAGTACTGTTTTTCCCTCTTTATTGTTAGTTGAAGTCAGACTATGTTGCAGGAAACGTGGTATAGAGGTCCGTTTCCGTACGGAAACAGGTACGAAACGCGGAAACGCATTTGGTACGGCCGTGAAACGTGTTTCCCGCCGTACTGCCACGTTTCCCGAAACAGAAACGTGGCCAGTACGGCCGGAAACGCATTTCAGGGCCGTATGACCCACGTTTCCTCATTAACTTGTGTTTTTTTTATTATTTATTTTTTGTTTAATTTGTTTTTTAATTTACTTTTAGGGTATGTTAGTGACTTCTTGTTGCTTCTAGATGCGTATCTAAAGTTATAAAAGTGAATTTTTGCCCTAGTGTTGATATGCAGTTCATCAGGAAGTTTGAGGGATATGAAGTTCATGGTAATGTTAAATTCTTAAAGTAAAAGTGATATTCTCCTTTATTTTTCATTTTCATCATTTTACTTAAATTTTTAACATTATCATGAAATGACTCAGGATGTTTGAGAGTGGTTTCGCCCTCATTGGATTTCATATGGAGAAAGTAGAATTTTAGATCTCACTTAAAATCCAGCAGACTTATTTGTTTTTCAGGATTTCAGGATTGGAGGGATTGCAATGTTTCCATTGGATTTTATCATGTACTAGGGTATGGAACTTGTATTTAATCAAGAGAACCAAGCCCTCTATGCAGGGGAAACTCCCAATAATCAAGATCATGTAAGGTACTAGGGTATGAAATGTGTATTTAATCAAGAGCACTAAGGTCGTTCGACTATGTAGGAGGAAACTCCCAATACAACAGTGGTCCTTCTAAAGAATGGGATGTGGATGCAGAAAATCATGATTTGGATCTCTCTCTTGCAGCCTTATAGTCTTTATTGTACTTGCAACTTCATATATTAATATAAATAAAGGCTGATTTTGAGATTTGGATATATAATAAAGGTTGTTTTTGGATATTTCGATATTTTTATTTTCATTATGTGACATTCATGAGTAAATGTGCATGTAAATTAAATCTTAATGTTTAAGTGTAATAAATTATAATGTACATTTATGCTTTAATGATTGTCACATGATATATATATATATATAACTATTAAATATTTCCAAAATTTTGGGGAGGATCGCCGTTTGTATCGCTTCCTCGTTTCAGAAACTCGTACCCGTTTCCCCATTTCGTGCAACTTAGAAGTCAGATGTGTAGGAAATCTAGATTGTGAAGATGAACGGGCATTTGGGGAAGTTCTCAGCTGAACCAACCAACTCCCAAAAAGCATTTTCTTGAAAAGCCCAACCATTTTCGATCTTGGGTTTATCATTTAAATTTATCTTTTGAATGCATGGGAGGTTTTCTAAAGTGTCTCATAGTAAATCTAAAATTCTGAAAATATCTCTGTGGATTATTAACAAATCTGGCTGCTTAGAGTCGTAAATCCGTAAATGTTGTAATTGTTTGACTGGTTTGTAGGGTTTTAGTTTTAATTCTTGCATATATTATTTCTGGGTGTTTTTTTTTGCTGTTACAGGTTTCAGATCTGAAGATATAATCTTGTTTTGAAGCTAGATCTAGGCCCTGGAGGGTAAGATCTGTCCTCAACATAATTTTTCAGGGATAATCCTCAACGTGTTTTCAATTTTTCTGAAGAAGGTCGAAACTATCTGCTTGCTGGGGTTTCATTTCCAGGAAAATTTTCGAATTTGTTTTTTTAGGGAGGCTATGTGGAGCTCCTGGATTGTTGCCAAGTTTCAGCATTGCGATCTTTCAGCTCAACTCCCTATCTATCAGCTCATTCCCTCAGCAATCTGCCCACACTATCTTTTCCTCACGTCTGCTGTTTACACACTCGCTACCCAACATCCAACTGTGGAAAGATCGCTGATTTGCCATTGTGCTTCTACCTCTGCCTGGCTCCTTCAGAACCGTTGCCTCCCTAAACTTCCACGCAGCCTTCGAAAAGCAATTTCCTTGCGTCCAAACCTGTAGCATATTCACTCAAAGTCCTGTTGGCTCTCCTAAGTTGTCACGCAGCTGTAGCTTCGACCTCTCATCGCTACCTTTCAACGCTTTAAAACTGCGGCCTTATTCCTCCACGCAGCCCCTCAAATCCGTTCCTGCTCCACGCTCTACAAACCTGCAAGTTACCTGTGTATTGCTTCTCACCTGCCATCCATTGTCTCTCCATCCCTCATCTCATTGCTCCACCATCGAACCTCCGCGGACCTACACACGCCCACGCACAACGCAAAAAACACTGAAACGATACGACGTGGATAAGATTTGGGGTCACACATTATAAAATGCGATTTTTTTTTTGACGGGTTGGGGTTTCATATGCGTTGGTTAGTTTTTAGGTTAGGTTTTTGTTTAATTTAGATTCAGATCTGAGTTCTTTTTAGTTAGGTTTCGAATTTAGATTAGAGATTAGTTTTATTTTTGGTTTAGCCGTTAGTTCATTTTAGTTTTAGATTTATTAAATTTTTGTTTTAGTTTTTAGGTTTATATTTCTTTAAATTTAGATTTAAGTTTGTTTAAATTTTGATTTTAAATATAATATCAAAAAATTATAAAATATAAAAAGGGTCATAAAAAGTTCCTTTATGATTAGGATTCTAAGTTTGCTTTATTTTGATTTTTAGCTTAGAATTTTTATAAAAATATAAAAAAATATGAAAAAAAGCATTAAAGGGTCCCTTTTAGTTTCTTTTGATTGGGCTTTAGTTTTGTTTCAATAAATTTAATTTTTATTTACTTTAGTTTTTGCTTAGTTTAGTTTTGTTTTATGTAAAAAATTAAAATATATATAAAAATTATTTTTTTTGAAAGCTTAACTAAAAATTTCATTTTTTTTTTGGTGTCTTTTGTTTTTACTTCTCTATAGTTAAATGCACTTAAATATTTATTTAAAGTTAGCTATATAAAAGTGGTAATTGGTAAGCATTTAAATTGTATGGTTGTTCAAAGCATTCAATCTTTAGAAATTTAATTGCTGGATCATTATTAAAGCATTGTGAGTTTATTGAATAGCTTGTATTGCTTGAGATATTTGATGATAAATGATTGTTTTACAAGGTTCATATTTCTGCAACATTTAATAAATAATCATTTAATCATTAACTCCATAAGGCAGTGGTACATTAATTTCTAAAATCAATCAGGTGCTAAATTGCCTTGCTGTGTCTCCCAACCCAGCTGGTCCACAGTTGGTCTTTCTTTATCCCATAGGGTCTACC
The DNA here is from genome assembly GCA_000404065.3 of Pinus taeda. Lineage (NCBI taxonomy): Eukaryota > Viridiplantae > Streptophyta > Pinopsida > Pinales > Pinaceae > Pinus > Pinus taeda. Next base: position 78,553 of record APFE030386346.1, on the reverse strand, counting down.
CCCCTTAGACTTGGGAGACAGCTTAAACGGAGAGATCGGAGATCAGGGTGACAACCTCTAGTTTGAGCGTTGTCACGCTGCCTGAACAATCTGTGCGACAACAATCCTTATCTTTTTTCTTCAAAGGACACTGGGATGCATAGTGGCCCATCTCACCATTACTCTAACATTTCACCTTTGAAATGTCCTTCTTCTGCTTCTGTTTCTACTGTCCCTTTGATGCTAGAGTTGCATTCACCTCCTCCTCCTTCGTACCACTCCCACTGCTGCCACTGAGGTTGACCTTCACTAGGTCCCTCCTTAACTCCTCCTATAGAAGAGCCGCCCACATCTTCCCCCATGAAGGTAGATTTTCTCTGCGCAAAATGCTTCGGATGAAAACTTGCCATTCATCCGAGACTCCATTCAGGGCTATCCTCACCATCGTGGTTGGCTGAGGAGTGGACCCCATTGCAGCGAGCTCGTCTCTAGTGTCCTGAAGACCTGAAGGTAGAGGTTCACCACTTCTCGTTTCTGCATCAAAGTTTGCTGCAACTTCTGCTTCAAATACATCTTCCGCTATTCGGAAGAGCCTTCATATAAAGAAGACATGACTTCCCACATCTCTCGGGTTGTATCCTTGCCGTGCAATTTTGAGACCACATGATCTCGAACTCTATCGAGAATGAGCCTCTTTGCCTTCCCTTGCTCGACTTTGTAATTCTTTTAATCGTTGTCAGCAGGAACAATTGCAACACTATTGACGTAGGCCTCGAGATCATATTCCTCTAGAACAACTAAGATTCTGGTCTTCCATATGACATAGTTGGAAGCACCTTCCAACCTGTCCTGATCTTTGAGCCCATGCGATGCCATCTCACCCAATTGTCAAACTGATTCCTCTAGTCACTGCTAAGAACTGCTCAGCTACTTAGTAAGTGAAAAATTCGAACTTTCTGGTGGAAAGTTCTCTGAGGAGAAAATTCCCCTTCTACGTGTCTTCGTTCTTTTCCAGCGGATTTCTGTTGCGACAGAAACTGCACCCTTCAAGCACTGCATTGAGGCTCTACGTCACTCCCTCTACCTCTGCAAACTCATGAATTGAAAATTGTACCTCTCTATCATCTCACTCAGAGAGAGATTTCCTCGGATTTGCTTCCCATCAAGGACTACGCAATCCCTTCAAGGGGATTCGAATTGCTTCCAAGTGTAGCTTTCGGCCTCACTGCTCAATACGGAATCTGCTCTCCCTGTTTCAAAATCAATCCTCTGATACCATGTGAAAATTCCTATACTCAAAGGAACCCTTACTACAACAAATCTCAATCTACTTCACCTACTTGGTTTTTAAATTACATTCGTCAAGTTATTCTTCTGAATACTAAAGAAAATTAGTTCTGCAACCTACACTAATTAAATATTTGATCACATGAAACAAAGAACAGAGCAAAGAACAAGATAGAGAGGACACACTTATTTTTGTACACAATAGTCCCCAGAAAAACCCAATGTGGGAAAACTGGTGCAACAATTCTGAGGGTTTATTATTATGCAGGAGAAATATTTGAGTACAAATCTATGATGCTTAACTAGCAATCCTTTACAGAGAAAGTACTGGACAAAAGACTGGTGAAATGATTTGACCTTGTCACTGGAGAAATAGTGACTGATCCTCAACTCTGGGAGGCTCTGCGTCACCCTCTAATGACCTCTGCATCAGACTACGTCACCTTGGGCAACTTTTGCATCATCCTTGCTGGGTATTATGCTGCCTCTCTTCTCTGGATTTGCTGGCTGAGAATTCGAGTCTCTTGCTTGTAGTCTTACAACCTGGGTCCTGACAACTGCAAATCGAATTCCCTTTGCAAAATTTCGAATTCCGCTTACTGATTGCATTGGCTTTGCATCAGCACTGCGTAGGCCAGTGTCAGCCCTCCTCTGCATGTTTTTCTATCCTCTCTCTGCCTTGTATTCTCCGGAAAGTCCTCCCGGATTCTCATTGCCTTTCTGCTGCAGAATGATCACCTAGTTCGAATTTCTCAGCTTCCTAGCCCCAGAAATCGAACTCCAAATCAATTTGTTCTCTCTGTGTGTGTTTCCAAATGAACCCCAAGCCTCCATCTTATACTTTTCCTGTTGAGTCTTCAACGACCGAGATTATGTCCCTAATCAACGACTAGGATTAAAACATGACTTGATCTTAAGTCCCTAATCAATGACTAGGATTAAAACATGATTTGATCCGCCTTCTAGATCATTTTCATCTATATTTTGATTAATACCCATTAATATTTTAATTTCCTTAAGTTTAAACTTAGAGACCCCATTAAAAATATTAATTATTTTAATAAAATGCAATCCGGGTGGAATTTCACCAAATGGTTTTTCGGTTCTTTAGAACTCATGTGCCTTAGCCTCTCCATCAATTTTCAAGGCTAGAGCACTTTTGATGCTACCAGAAACTAACAAGAGATCTCCATGAAGTAGGCTGTTATAGATTCAAACTTAGACATATTGATGTCACAGAGTTGGCTCTTCAAAGAAATGCCTTTGTTGAGATTGTTGACCTCATACATCCCAATCTATTTGTCACACATCTCCATTGACTTCTTGAACTTGGACACGTAGGTTATGAGATGGTCTCTAAGAGAGTCAATGATGATCTTCTTGGCCTTGATCTCACCCCTCTTGTACTTGGATTTGACACAAGATGAACACAAGATATAGGCTCCAAGCCAGGGAAAAATCCCTCCAATGGGATGTTGAGAAATTTAAAGGGCAATGATTAGGGTGATTTCTCTTTTTTTTGTAGGTTTTAACCTTGTACAGAAATTATCTGCAGACGAATTCTAAAAACAAAAAATAAACAATGACGAGAATATAAAACAAATACATAGAGATTTCCCGTGGATCCCAAAATCGGGACTACTCGATTGATTTTTCATTATGTTCCTTTCAATGTTACAATACATATATATACATGTTGAAGCATTCATAAACCCCAATCCATTAACCCTGGATTATAACATAACCGTAGTTCCCTTGACTAGATCTACAAAATACCATGGGCAAAAAACCATCATGCCCAAAAAATAGGTTAGACTTAGGAAATATTAAAAATTAGGTTAATAATATAATTAAGTCATCTCTAGGTGCAATTTCCAGAAATGATTTCTAGGTTTTGGAGATCTCATGTCTTCTAGCTTCTCTGCCAAGTTTTGTGACTAGAACACATCCGATGCTACATAAACTAACACTCCCTCTTAGCAAGGACTGTGTTCTCTCTAGTGCTGCACATCCTGCCACAACACCCTGTCTCTGTATCATCTCATATCATGTTGCTGATGTCTGGTCGCTGCTGCTCACCAACTACTATGCAAATCTGATGCTGCATCTGTGCCACTGCTGACACTGTTTTATTGTTGCCAATTTTGCATCTGCATTGCAACTCCCTCTCATCTATTGCTGTTACAACTGCAACTACTACAACTGAGAAGCATCCAAAATACTCAATCAACTGTGTTCAGTATGATGCATTTGTCTCCAGAATCTCTGATTGCTATTAGCATTTGCACTGTTATTGAAGAATCTGCGCTACTACCAACTCTGCACTGAGCCACCCGCTCTGTTGTCAACACTGCGTTGCGCTCTTTAGTATCTGACTGCTACTAGTCTGGAACTGTCACTTTGGTACTGACTGCATGAATTGCGACTGATCCATCCTGCTACTAAACACTGTGGTTTCCCATAGCTAGGTAATGATCCATGAGGTGGAATCCTTAAGGACCTTACCTAATCTCTGTAGCTCTTTGGGGCTACAACTCCAAGTCACCCAACCTTTCTCCTAGAGGTATGGCTGCCATCACCGCGAAGTCTTCCTCCAGCCTGGAGGACAACTTGTCGATCTCGGTTGATGCTGCTTGCTGGTCTTGCTTCTCTTGCTTGTCCTTTTTCTTGAGAGGACACAAAGTACTATAATGGAGGACAACTTGTCGATCTCGGTTGATGCTGCTTGCTGGTCTTGCTTCTCTTGCTTGTCCTTTTTCTTGAGAGGACACAAAGTACTATAATGGCCAAACTTACCACACCTGAAGCACTTGACCTTTGACAGGTCTTTCTTTTTCTTCTTTTGTTCCCCCTGCCCTTGACTAGGACCCTTTGATGCAAGGGCCACATTCTCATTCTCCTCTTCCTTCTCACTCTTCACGACCTTGCTGCTACTACCGCTGATGGTGCTCTTTACTAGATCCCGCCTCAACTCCTACTGCTGCAGATCAGATCACATCCTATCCCAACCAGGCAAAGTATCTTTTCCCAATATGCTTTGGACAAATACTTGCCAGCCCTCTGAGCAACTATTAAGTGCCAATCGTACAAGCTTTGTGGGTTGGGGCGCTTACCCAATGATTGACCACTGATCTCGAACCTCTTGAATCCAAGTGAGGAAGGGATCTATGCCTTCACCTTTCTGCATCTTGATGGTTCTTAGCTTCTCTTGGAGAAACATCTTCCACTGCTCAGAAGAACTTTGATATAGCGTGGAGAGAGCTACCCACATTTCCTTGGTAGTATTCTTGCCAGAAATATGTGAAACTCTATGATCTCAGACTCCATTCAAAATCATCTGCTTCGCCTTCTCCATTTCCTTTTTGTACTCCTTCAGCTGATCTGAATCCTGGGGAACTGCAACCACATTGTCCACGTAGGTTTTCAAGCCATATTCATCTAGAAGGAAAGACATCCTAGCCTTCTAATTGACATAGTTGGAGGCACCCTCCAACCTATCCTGATCTCTGAGCCTTGCCGTGGCCATATTAGAAATTGTCAAAAACTCTCTTTTCCTCTGCTTGGCTGCTGGTTTTGCTATACGCACTCCCTTATGGAGTGAGAGAATATGCACTCAGCAATTGTCAATCTGTTGCTGGAAATTCAGATTTCTTGGCTAGAAATCCTCTGAGAGAAATTTTCCCTCTGTTGTGTGTGCTTTTATCTTCCACTCGACACGGATTCTGCTTTTGCAAACTACTGCAAAACTCTCTGCGTCCAACCAAGGAACATGCACAATGAAAATCTGAGCTGTTGCTGCTCCCTCTGCCTATTGGAATCACCCAATCTGGAAAATCGAATTTTTCTACCAGTCTACACTGAAAATTCAAACTTTCCCAAGCAATTCAGCTTGCCTAGCTAGGCACTGCACAACCTCTGAGAATTTCGGCAGCTCCCTTTGAATAGTGAAGTTCCCTTCTTTGCTTCTTCGCTTCTCGACTAATAGCTCACGTTCTGATACCATGTGAAAATTTCATCTATCACAACAACTGGAAATTATTTTTCTAATTGTTAATTTATTTAACAATTTATCTGTGGTCTGCTACGACAAATATCAAATAATTCACTGTGATTTTCACAAATAAACTACAGAAGAAAATAACGCTGGAAACTAAGAAAATACTAGCACACACACATAAAATTTACACAGTTATTTTTGGACAAATGTCCTCGGAAAAACCCAACTTGGAAAAAACCGGTGCAGCAGCAAAGGGTTTTATTATTATGCAACAATGAGAAATTTCGAGTACAATAACCTAGATGCCAAAATCTGGCTATCTTGCAGAGAAAATATTGGAAAAAATAATTAGAGGGAAATTACCCTCACTCTGGACAATTCCGACACTGGACTGCCTCTGCAAAGTAAGTCGTCCAACTGGGCCTGCGCAAACTTTGCGTCAACCTGATGCTGCGTGCTGCAACCGCTGCTCGAACTCACTACTAGTCTAGTTGTCCTACCAGCTGCTAACTAGGAAAATGTCTCTCCGACACTCTGGAACCTTTGCCTGGCTTCTGGAACTGAAAACATATTCCTTCCTAGAAATTTGAACTGCTTTCTTGAGGCTCTGCGTTGCCTCTATGCAGCCTCCTGGAGAAATCTCGGCCTCTATGCAAATGCATTCGCTAGATCTGGAAAACTTCCTCCAGCCTTAGTGTCTCTGCTTTGATCTTTGGCTCCTTGACAACTACCGCTGCTCTCTGGAAATCGATCTGGCAAGGAAATCGAATTGCTGAAGTGTCTTCTCCATCACCACATCGATCCCTTATATCTTCCTGTTGGGACTCCAACGACCAAGATTAAATCTTAATCAATGGCTTAGGTCATTTCTGGATTGATCCGTGGGAGTTTCTAGAGAATTCTCACCCTGACTTAGTTAATTATGATTAATTAACCAATTTTCCTAAGTTTAGACTTGGGGAATTTTAAAAAATAGGTTAATAATCTAATTAAGTCATCTCTAGGTGGAATTTCCAAAAACAATTTTTGGGTTTGGGGATCTCATGTATTTTAGCCTCTCCACCAAGCTTCGTGACTAGAACACATTCAATGCTATAGAAACTAACATTTAGCTATCTTGTTTCACTAACCTTAGCTTTGATACCATGTTAAGAATTCCAATAGGGTTTCTTATTAATATGATTTCTCTATAGCTTGACAATTTCTTGTGATTGGTTATTACATCTTTTCTTTGTTATTATATTTTCATTAACAAGATAATTGCCAAAACTTCAAAGAAAATAGTAGTACACAAGATGCGGGTAGTCAGCCAGGGAAAAACCCCTATGAAGAGGAAAACCTAGTCAAACTCTTTCATTAGTAGATTCAAATCAAATTGAGACAACCTTGACCACTTGACTAAGACAGTGACCTCCTTCAATCCTCCAAGTTGAGCCTATGAAAAATTGCCAATTCAAACTACTTCTTCAAAATGAGTCAAGAAGATCTCTTGGCCCTTACTGCAACTTTTCATCTTCAGTCTTGCAATCTTCTTTTGACCATCTTCGCATGAGTGGCAGGGTAATGGCAAACTTCGGCTTGTTACTAGATAGACGTTCTTGCTGACCTTGTCCTCCCTTTTCTTTATCATCGAACCTTCTTCTTTTGACTTCTTTTTTTCACCCTTTTTAAATTGCAACGATAGTTATAATTACTATCTTCCAATGGCTTGAATACATGGCTATATATAGGCTTCTATTAGATGGTCGAGGCCCTTCATGAGGTCGACTTTATATCTTCTTGAGGCCGACTTGGAGGATGAAGTATGCATGACATTTTTGACCTTAATTAAAAATAATTTCATTCCTTGACGAGGCCCAAGAAGGGTCTTTGACTTTGAATTTTGACAAACCTAAAAGCCTACAATGGAGGCTTAACCTAGAAGCATGAAACCCATGCTCATAATTTTTTTTTATAATAATTTTCTTTTTCTTTGACAAATGCATCGTGACTTAAATACAATTATAAAGACCGACACTAGTTACATTTTTCAACAAGTATTAGGGTGCTTCTCCAACTAACTCCACGAGGTGAGAAAGAAAGTATCTCAAGTGTAGCAACCTCCCAACAAGCATGACATCATGCTACATTTGGGACGTCCAAGATGAGCATGCAAGACAAGGTGGCACATGTGGCTCCTCAATGTTGGGCACTCTTCAATACAATAGTGTGGTCAATGCCACAACAACTTGTAACTATTGTCGCAACTTGTGATCGTGTGGCAATTATGATGATTCGACATACATATCATTATCTGATGTGATGTCATGAATCCCGATGCAGTGACACATATCCCAATGAAATACATGGATCCAAAGAAAAATCACACAAATCCAAATGTAAATAGATATGACCAAATATAGATACACGATCATAGGGCAGCATCACAAATCTTAATGTAGTGTCAAGGGTATTGAGGCATGGTACATGGATTCTAGTGCTAGATACTCACTTGTAGTTGTGGGTCCAAAACTTGGTAATTTTTCTTAATGTAACATAATAAAGGTTAATTTTAGAATTTGACTAAGTTATACCATGGGGGAATAACATTAACACTTATACATGTTTTAAGTGTATTTCCCAAGTCCTTAAGTAAATTGTAGGTGATGTGATGAATATTCATAAATAGGGAAGGGGAAGACTTCATGTCATGGCCCTCAAGGTCATGTGATATGATATATAGGTATTATAGATTTGATCAACTAGCTTTCAAGAGTGAATGGGCTTACAACCATATATAGAATTTTTTTTAAGATGGAGCTTTAGCATTGAGTTTCCTTTTCTTGACACTGTTTCTTATACCCCTTTTGCCTTTTGCTTTAAGTCTTCATTTCATTGGACAAGTCCCTTTTTGATTAGAGATTCATAGACATGCTTGGGACTAGCAGCATTGGCCTCATAGTGAGGTGGCACCAGGCATATCCTAAGCTTTAATATTTTTGGCTTTTAACTTCATTGGCTCTCCACCTTTGGCCATTTTGGCTTTATTGACTTGGAATTTTTCATTTAAACCATTTTGGTGATCTTTGGAAAGCCAAACATGGATGAGAAAAGATTTTTGTGGATGGAATGAGTGAAATAGGGGAATGGAAAGTGTTAAGTATGGTTAAGATATGGAAGATGCTACCTCAACCAGTTTCCTAGTAGTACAAGCTGACCCGAGAGATAACAACACTCTAAAGGGAAATCATGTCCCCCATGATACTATGAGGCAAATAATAAAAATATAATGCTATGAAGTGGATCTCGTTTTGGTGTTTACCACTTTCATGGCTGACTCAAAATTTATAACACCATAATCAAGTATGAAACCAATGTAGGAATTATCAAATACGACTGTAATGAATGCCACAATGAACCATCCATAATTGCATTTTTCATCTGAGTGAGGGAGAAGTTTTGATATACCATAGTTGAGCTAGCACAAATTAAATATCTAAAGAAGAAACTGAAAGAATTGTTTGAGCCTAGAGAATATGAGCAAGAGAGTTGATGAAACCAATAACACAACACCCTTGTGAGGGTACCTCTAAATTAGCTAGCCCTCAGGGATAACAAGTGGTAATATACTTTGCTACTGTAAAATGGTCTCAAGCAGTGTTGTGGCCCGTGGGGGAGCGCCACCCCCTCGATCCCGTTCCCAATCCGTGCTCCAGGGTAGAGCGACTCGGGAGCGCGCTCCCGGTAAAAAAAATTGCGCTCCCTGCCAATTTTGGGAGGGGATTCGGGAGCGTTTGCTCCCATCGCTCTGGGAGCGGTCAAGGAGTGTTCGCTCCCTGACCGCCCCCGGGTTGTAAAATCCGCTCTCGTAGCAATGCACACAGAGGGTGGGAGCGAACCGACAGAGAAAAAAAAAATTCGACGTTAAAAAAATCGATTTTTTTTTTTATAAATTGGGGGAGGGAGGGGCATAAGGGCTTCATTGTGATTGTGAGAGTTGAGTGAGAGGCTCATTTGAGAGAGGGAGATTGAGAGTGTGAGAGTGAGGACTAAGGAGCAAGGAGAGAGTGAGACTGAGAGAGAGCAAGGAGCAAGGAGCAAGGGGAGATTGGATGCATTTGAGGTAGGTTCACCGCTCTACAATGTTGAATAGAATGTTTAGCATTTTTTTTAATGTTTATTAAATTATTCGTAATTTCTAAATAAATAAATAAATTTTTTTCTATTTCGGTTTCCCATTCCCATCGAGCCATTCCCATTGCATTTTATTAAATTTTGCAGATTCAAAACTACAAATTTCAAACATCATGGTTATATTTCTAGGCATTTTCTTCTTCTTGGTTCCTTTTCTAGTTATTATAGTGCTGGAGAGTAGGAAAAGGAGTGTTCAAAATGAAGAAGGGGATGAAGAAGGGGGACAAAGTGGATTTGATGAAAACCCCGGTGAGGAGGAGCTGGAGGAGGGTGAACATGATTCAGCTCAAAAAACCAGTGTTGCGGGGTGGCGCCCTCGCCCCCCGATCCCGCTCCCAATCCGCGCTCTGGGTGGGATTGGGAGGAGCAAGGGGAGATTGGATGCATTTGAGGTAGGTTCACCACTCTACAATGTTGAATATAATGTTTAGCATTTTTTTTAATGTTTATTAAATTATTCGTAATTTCTAAATAAATAAATATTTTTTTTTCTATTTTGGTTTCCCATTCCCATCGAGCCATTCCCATTCCATTCTATTAAATTTTGCAGATTCAAAACTACAAATTTCAAACATCATGGTTATATTTCTAGGCATTTTCTTCTTCTTGGTTCCTTTTCTAGTTATTATAGTGCTGGAGAGTAGGAAAAGGAGGGTTTAAAATGAAGAAGGGGATGAAGAAGGGGGACAAAGTGGATTTGATGAAAACCCCGGTGAGGAGGAGCTGGAGGAGGGTGAACATGATTCAGCTCAAAAAACCAGTGTTGTGGGGTGGCGCCCCTGCCCCCCCGATCCCGCTCCCAATCCGCGCTCTGGGCGGGAGTGCGCTTCCGAAATCACTCCCGAAAAGGGAGTGATTTCAGGAGCACGCTTCCTAAAAAAAATTTCGCTCCCTGCCTTTTCGGGAGCGTTTTGCCTTTTTTGCAATTTATTTTTTGTAGTAATATTCAAAATACAATTTTTTGTTAAACAAACAAATAATTTTTGAGTGGGGCAGCTTAATGATCAAGTCTATGGCCCTAGTATTGATATGCTATTCATGGTAATGTTAAATTCTTAAAGTAAAAGTGACATTCTCCTTAATC
>APFE030386346.1:2803-66951 GCA_000404065.3 Pinus taeda | reverse complement strand
TGCTTCGGGATGTGCTCCCAAACCAGGAGCTTCTGAAAATGTTGCTCCCGCTCCCGTTTTTGCTCCCACTCCTCGCTTTTGCTCCTGCTCCCAAGTAGCACTGCAAAAAACTAAACAAGACCAAACCCCATTGTGGAAATATGTTAACAAGCCTGAAACAGGGAAAGGGGGTGGAACCACTAAATTTCATTGCCCCCATTGCAACAATGATTACACAGGTTCATACACCCGTGCCAGAAAACACCTTGCGAGAAATGCCATGGATGGGTAAACAAATAGGATCAAAACTTATGCAGGTTTGTTAGCAGCAGATAGAGCCAAAATACATAAGGGAGAGGAGGAAGCCCAATACAAATCTAAAAACAAGGGTTCTTTGAACAAGCTCACAATCACAAGCACAAAGAACTCCTTCAGCATCCTCCCAAGGCAGTGGATATGGAGGCACAGGGTCACCAGGTTTAAGGCGTAGAAGCATATCAGATTTCCTTGATGAAGGGTGTAGGAATGATGTGGATTCAAAAGTTTACAAGTTTCTCTATGCATTTGGGATACCATTCAATGTTCTTCGCTCACCTTATTGGCACGAAATGGTTTCTGCCATAAATGATGCCCCTAAAGGATACAAGAGCCCTGGGTATGACAAGGCAAGAACCGTTGGGCTTGATCATGAAAAAGCAAAAATATCACATTCTTTGAATAGAATGACAAGTTCTTGGACTAACCATGGGGTGTCCATTGTATCTGATGGATGGACAAATGTAAAAGGCAAGCCATTGATAAGTGTTCTTGCGGTGTCTGTTAGTGGTGCCATCTTTCTTTCAGCATATGATTACTTAGACAAGTTCAAGACCGACATCAACATTGCAGAAGCATTACTTGAAACAATTGACTGTATTGGGCCATACAATGTCATCCAAGTCATCACTGATAATGCTCCTTATTGTAAGGCAGCGGGAGCAATTATTGAGGATAAATACCCCAACATATTTTGGTCTGGGTGTTTGGTTCACACATTGAACCTTTTGATGCATGATGTTGTTAAGAACAAAAATGAACAATACAAATGGATTGGTGATTTATACAAGAAAGGCAAACAAATGATAAAATTTATTACAGATCATAGCAATACTGATGGCCTTTTCTGCAGTCATTCAAGATTGGAGTTGTTGAAGATTGCAAGGACTAGATTTGGTAGCTATTACCTCACCTTCAGGCGCCTTTTGAAGGTAAGAGAGTCATTGGCTAGCATGGTATCAAGAACACACTGGTAGGTATTAAAGGAAAGAGCTACAAATGCAGCTGATATGCAAGGTTTTGAACTGGTGGAGGAGGCCGCTCTTGATGGTATGTTTTGGGCACGTGTGAGGCAAGTATTGGATTTCACCAAGCCCATTTATCACATGATTCGGTTTGCAGATACAGATAAACCAGTGATTGGTGAGGTGTATGAGCAGATGGATACCATGTTGGGGCAAATAAAAGATATTGTTCATAACAATGATCCCAACTTGTACAAACTGATTCACGATTTTGTGTGTGTATGGTGGAATAAACTTAATCTTCCACTACATTGCTTGACGTATATCCTTACACCAAAATACTACTCTACATCTTGGTTGGGCCAACCTACACAAGGGGGTGGGGTTAGGACCAAACCCCATATAGATGAAGAGGTATCTAAAGGATATTTGGAAGCATTAGAAAAGTTGATACCTGACAGGGAGGAATGTGTTAGTGTGCGCCTTGAAATAGGTAGATACTTTTGTAACACTGGTTTGTTTGGTACCTTCCATGCAGTGGAAGATAGAGACAGATTTGATGCTCTCACATGATGGGAAACATATGGCGGCCGTGGACTCTTGCCAAAATTGGCAAAAATGTTCTATCACAAGTTGTAAGTACTTCTTCTGTAGAGAGGCGTTGGAGCACCTGCAACTTCATACATAATGTGAAAAGAAACAGACTGAATGAAAACCGGGCATAAAGCTTGGTTTATGTGCACTACAACTTGAGGTTGTTGAGTCATTACTGTGATTGGGCTTATGAGGATCCAACATATAAAATCTGGGACAACCACCCAGAGGATGACAATTTGGAGGATGGCACTATACATTTTGAAGAATTGGAAGAGGAACTTATAAGGGAGGAAGATGAAGCAACAGCCATGCCACCTCCACCATCTAATAGCAGTGCTCGAGTTTCGAGTCTTGTTCCTTTGTTGTCGCCACCTCCATCTACACCCTCATGTGGAGGGCATGTGCCTTCTAGTTCTGGTCGTCGGTCTGTGTGGGAGACTCCTAGAAGACCATCACGACTTGCTCATACATTAGACTCTCGTGGCAAGGGCCACATGCAGTAGTAGATAATAGATTTATAGTTTACTTGTCTTTTCTAGTTTCTATTAGCTTTCATAACTGTTGAGTCTTGAGTCTTGATTCTTTCATATCATAATGATATTTTTTGTAAATAATATATGACTGTGAGTCATTACAATGAAAGTTTGAAGTTTGAAGTTGGCAATTATAACTCATTGGTAATGATTCTGAATTATCAATATGATGCTTCGTGAAAGTTGTTTCATTTCATTTCATAATTCATTTTATAACATTTCATTTCATGTTAAGTTGTTAACAGTTAGATATTATTTCTTGTAATGGTTAAATTTAGCGTACAAGTACAACTTTGGTGATCAATGATGATAAATGTTATATACTGAGTTTTCAATTTTGAAAGCTTGAAGTTGAAACTTTAAGATTGATGAATCTTGATTCATGAGACTCAATTGTGGATGTGGTTGATGAAGATTATAACTTCTAGATGATCGATGTTATATGGTTCAATGATCAATGTATGTATTTTTATGTTTTTTATATCTAATTCATCATTCTACATGTTTTTGTTGACATATATGTATCAAAATATAAAAAATATATATATTATATAAAAATCGCTCCGGGATTTGCTCCCAAACTAGGGCTTTTGAAAATGTCGCTCCCGCTCCCAAGTAACACTGGTCTCAAGTCTATCCATAAGATTTTGTTCTGTTTTAATTGTCTCAAGGATTGTAATGAGAATAAAAATGCTACTTTCCTTCAAGGACACTGAATCAAAATTTCTTTAGTTTTCTGAACTTTCTCATGACTTCTGCTAATTAATATCGTTGAGGTCCATGAGGAGTTGTGTTAGGACACAACACATGCACAATCAGAGTTACAGATGGACTAGTTATAGATAGACCTAGTGTAGTGTGCTTCCTTCACATAGAACTACCACCCAAATTCAAGTAAGTAGCCATAATTCTGTTGGCAGGAGAGTAGGGTTTCCTTGTTCCTATGGCCTCCGCCCCCCCTCCCCAGAATCATACAGTTGGGTCTCATCAAACTTGGCACTCCCCAAACGACATCACATGCCATTGCATCAACCCTTTCATAGTGATTGACAACTTTGATAGTGAGCTAATACGTCAGTTTCCCTGCTTGCCCTCGACCCTACGGACTAGCAAACTCTGAGTTTCTGGCCTTCCCCCTTTTGCTCAAAGTGAGGATCTTCAATCTCTAGCTTTCCTATTGTATCATTGTACATTTTTTGGTTGGTTTGTTAGAGAATAGCTTAGCTAGACACTGAGTTATGCTTTCTTTCTTTCACCTTCTTTTGCTTTCAGCATTGATAAAGGAGTTGCTTTCACACTCCCACATTTAATTCAATATGGGTCAACCTTTTGGTCCTATTGACCTACTTTTGTGGTCATCTAGACATTAGGAAAAATGTTCTATTTTATTTTAGGTTCTGTTGAAGCCTTGATTCATCATTCCTTTTGGCATGTGACAAGTTGAATGCCATATGTATTTTATAATCTATCTCTGATTTCTGTAGAGTCATTCACTTGATAAAATGAAAGTGCAAACAGACTATTGATTAACCAATGACATGTCAACCGTCATATATGCTCCTTTGCAAACTGGAGGGTTAAGGGCCAACTTATTTCATTAGGTTGGTGTTCAGAGTTTGATTCTAGAGACTGTCCCCAAGTCGGAGGTTGGCTTGCTCAGAGTTTAGATTCAAGGTAGTTCAGTGATCTAGTCTGGATTTGGAGTTGGTTTTCATAGAAAATTTAAAGGCTTTCATCAGCTTTGGAGAGGATTGCTATTTTTAGCAATTCTCCTACATTCTAGGAGAGAGGGTTCAGAGGTCTGCATGGTAGTATTGATTATATATTTGGAGTCCTCATGAGCTCAGTATTCCATCGAGCTTTTTCTAGATTACATGCATAATTCTTTCTACAAACTCCAGTTTGGAGACTTGCATGCCAGAGATGATGATATATTTGTTTTAGATCCTTGTGAGAACATGATTCTGAGGAGGCACTTTCGGGTGCATGTGATATATTGCTATTTTTAGCAAGGGCTTGCATGTGAATTGTGATTCCATATTTTGACTCATTGAAAATTAAGTCCAACAAGTATAATTTGATGGACATGCAGAAACATTCTATTTTTATCAATAGCCATGCATATGTGACATGTGGCTGCTTATGTTGATGATATGTGGCAAGTTCTGGGACTGATAGATGACATGTGC
Source organism: Pinus taeda (assembly GCA_000404065.3). Lineage (NCBI taxonomy): Eukaryota > Viridiplantae > Streptophyta > Pinopsida > Pinales > Pinaceae > Pinus > Pinus taeda. The sequence continues at coordinate 62,373 of APFE030386346.1, read as the reverse complement.
AAGGTGACACACAGCATTTCCTAAGGCTGACACGTGGTAGCATCACAGCACATGCATGTGGATTAGTGCACATGGATAAGACTAGGAGTGTCTTGGAGTTTACTAGAGCGCTGCATTAATTGACTGGAGCCCACTGGGACACATGAATGGATTTAAGGGTGAGTTGGCATTTTCTTGGAGTCAAGTAGATGCATGCTTCAGTTAATTAGGACACCTTGTTCATTTGACTAGATAAAAGGACACTTCACATCTGTTTGTCATCAGTTAAACACAAAGTATATTCACTTAACTAAGCACGTCTTCTCTCTCTCTCTCTCCACTTCATCATTACTTAGGCAAAGGGTATCTTCACTTGGACTTGCATATGGCCACTACATCTGATGTTTGATTCAACCACATCTGAAGAAGGCTAGTGCGCATGGCTACATTCACAACATTTCATCATTGAGTCTAGTGAACTCATGGGGGAGAAACTCCACATAGACTAGCACATGGATTCTTCCACTCTAGTCTCTCTATAACCTCATCTGAACTTGAACTAAGAGGAATCTTCTCAATCTAACTCAAGGCTTCACTTCATCTTGTGACAACTCAACAATCCTCTAGTTAAACTCAGTACTTTGACACTTCAATCTGCTCTTTCTCCAGGTCAATAGGGTTCATCTTCACTTGGACTAAGGTGCACCTTCACTTGCTTGGATTTGGATTCTGAGTCCACTTTGACTCAACTATGCACATGAGAATCATTTGCATGGCTGATTCAACCTCACCCTCTCACTAATATGCACGGGAGGAAAGGATCATTATGAGGTCGCTCTTGGATAGGATTGGATTTTCTTTGTCAGCAGCAGCAGCAGCACACTCTTCATCTGTTCTCTTCTCTTCACTTCTTGCTCCTATACTTTGTGCCGGGATCATCATTGGACCAATTCTGTAATCTGGCTCTATGGTGCAATCAACTTTTTGGAAAATGCAAAATAAAACTTGACTGTGCTTCTTTCTGGCTCTTGAAGATTGTTGATACTTTGTGGCTTCTTTGTGCATTGTATTAGATGTCTTTTAACCTTGTAAGTTGACAAGATATATCATTTATAAATGCTTTCTTTTCCTTTTCTTCTTATCATTTTTTTACCAAGTAAAGAAAATTTTCCACTGCAAAAACTTAATCACTTTCCGAAGGACACACCTTGTGCTGCGATATGAGTTTTATGTGCATATTTCAATAGTAATTGCAGCACATGAACAGTGAGGGACACCTCCCTGAAGTTGGAAAACACCAACCCAAATGCAGTGGAGATTTGTTAGTGACACATTGGGTAGATTTTCCTAAATGTTACACTGATTTCCACTGCAGAATTTTGAAGTTATTTCAACTTTTTACAGTGTGAATATTTGTGATAACAGGACCTCTGGCCTAGATAACTTGAGAAGAAAAAGCTTAACCTGGCAGGGTATTGGTTTGTATGATATATCTTTGTTAGTTTCATCTATTTTTCTTTGTGTAGATCTGTATGATTTCTATTATTGAACTTACTGAGTTAGCCTATCTACTAAGTATGGGATTTTCTGATTATTGATTCTCTACATTTAAGTAACGCATTGACTGTACCATGACAGATTGAGAAAATGCCTATAGAAGACATAAAAAAGGAATTGAGAGTTGCTGGAATTCCATCAGATGCAGTTGAAGGAATTCTGCATGCTTTGTCATTAAGATCACTATCTGAATTAGAAGGTTTGTAAACAAATATCCGATGCAAACTTGCAGACACAGTTTCGCTTCTGCACATTTATTGCATTTATTGATGTTGAAGTGAAAGCCTCGTCATATATAGCATTTGATCCCTACCCTTGGATGTTTAGACTAAACATGGAAACAAAGGTGCAGTGGTTGTAAAATTTTATAAAATAAGGTAAGAATAAATGACTGGAAAACTTACAAAATGCGTGTACTTAGATTATGGATGCCAATTTTAATAATATTTATAAGCCTTTAATTTATTCTCAAGGCATGAAATTGCATATTATCTTCAAGGTTCTAAGATTTATTTGAATATTCTCAGAGATAATGTTGTGGAATAAATAAGCACTTGATAGTACCTTTCCTTAATGCACACATTATAACCTGATGTGATGTTGAGGCATCTAATGCCACCTAGGCTTGATGCTTTCATAGCTGTGAATGGTTGGCATGCTCCAAATGGTTAAATTAAACATAGCCACCAGGATTAAAGTTATTTTTAACTCCGTTTATACAGAGCTCATGAAATTTCAAATAATGGATTATCTATAGTGACATGTTCAGAATTTGAATTTTATACTTACATATTTTACAGAGTTCCTTGGTTCGGACAGTGGGGCAGTTGCTGAACTGAAACTACTATTTTCTTTTGCAAATGAATATGGTTATGCTGATTGGCTTCAGTTTGATGCGTCAGTTGTTCGTGGCCTTGCTTATTACACAGGGACTGTTTTTGAGGTAAATTGTTTTCCAAATAACGACATCTTATTTGCTTAGCTAGCTTGACTTTTTTGCAATGTACAGGCCATAGCTTTTGTTGGTTTTTGTGTGATCTTCATTTATTCAATATTTTCTAGCTTCTATTTAACATGTTTTGATTCCCATTTTTATTTCAAGATTTTCTTGCAAACTAATTTACAAATGAAGTCTATCTGATTGTTCTCCAATTCATCCCCTTTTTCATAATTGGGAGAAAGAATCTGGGTTTCCTGCCCTCTACATTTCTCCTGCTACTCTTGCTGAAATAGGATACCACCAACTCCTATTTTGTAACACTCAAAATTTAAATGGGATACCTGCAACTTGTGGCTTCTGTGTTGGAATTTCTAAGTTTAACCCATTAGAAATTCTTCTTGTACTATCTAGTTTATTTCTTCCTAGTTGTTTAATTTAATTAACAAGTTATTTACCATGTAAATACTAAAATTAAACACAAGTACTGTATCAACATCTACAGATCATCAACTGAAAGAAAACAATCACATAAGTGACACCGTTATTTTTGGACCAATGTCCCCGGAAAAACCCAATGCGGGAAAACTGGTACAACTATTCAGAGGGTTTTATTATTGTGTAGTTTTCAGAATACAACCAAGGTGCTAGAAATGGCTTATCCAACAAAGAATGCCCTCGGCAGTAGTACCTCTCCTCGGAGACAGATATTCCGGCTGATCAATCACCGGATGAAGAATCCCACAGCAACAATTGCAACTTCCATTGCTCTGCGTCACTTTGATAGGGACTGCGTCACCCTTCCCAGCTCACTAGCACTAGTTTTCCCCACGAAGAACTTCTAGCGCTGCCTCTTGGCCCTGTGTCAGCTCTGCTAGCCTCTGCGCAGCTACTGAAGCCTCTGCATCAGCCCTTAGACCCTCTGTTTCACCCACGCTGGCCTTTCCTAGCTTTGTGCAGCTCCCAGCTGCCTCTGCGTTAACCTCTCTGGGCTTTGCGCTCTCTCTGGTACCAACTCTGCCTCTCTGCTATGTATTCATTGCCTCTTGCTGCTGATCACTGATTCGATCGCTTTGCAAACCCCGCTCCAGAAAATCGAATGACTGATCACTTTGGTGTGTTTTCCAACTGACCCTCAAACCTCCTCTTATACTTTTTTCGTTGGTCCATCAATGACCGAGATTAAATCTCTAATCAATGGCTAAGATTAGGTTTGGCTTGATCCATGACTTTTGGAACATTCTAACCTAGTTTTATATTAATACCCATTAATATTTTACTTTTCCTATGTTTAGACTTATGAACTCCATTAAAAATATTAATTATTTTAATATCTCCCAAATCGGTTAGAATTTGCCCAAACCATTTCTGGGTCTTAGAGATATCATGTGCTTTAGCCTCTTCGCCAATTTTCATGGTTAGAGCAGATCCGGTTCTACCCTAAATCAACACTCCCTCTTAGCGAGGACTGTGCTCTAGTAATACTCCACATAGAGCATCCCTGTGTTGATGCTAGGCCTCCCCGCCCAACATCCTTTGCACTGCTGCATCCTGTACTGTTGCCCATGGCCTTGCCACTGCCACTGCTGCATCTGTACGACAACTCCCTCTGCGTTCGTGCTATTGCTGGTCCATCCTCCCAACACTGTATCTACACTACATCCCCTCTCATCATGCTGCATCGTGCTGCCCATAGCACTACCACTGCTAACTGTTGCACCACAACTCAGTTACTGAGAAGCAAGTAACTGATCCACCCAACTCTGACATCCCTGTCAGGCTAGAGACACTCCCGATGCTGAAGCTTCCTCTGCCGTTAACAAGTGCTCCCTCTACTGAGCTCTACGCTGTTGCAACAACTCCCTGCATCTCGCACCATTGCACACCTCTCTGTGCAATCCTGCACTGGTGCAACACTCCCGTGCCTCTCGCACTTTTGCAACTTGCTAGCCTCGCATTGTCCCGGGATTCCTGCACTGTAGCACTGTATGTCGCTCCATCTGCATCCGTCTCTACTGACATCCGCCAGTCCTGCTACTCCTCTTCAGGGCTCCTGTAGCAAGGTATAATCCAAGAGGTTGGGTACCTCAAGGATATTGCCCCTCATCGCTTGTAGTCCCTCTGACTATAGCTTGATGTCTCCCCACTTCTTCTCAAGTGGCACATGAGCACTCATGGCACAATCGTCATCCTCCTTTACTTCTTTCTCCGCCCTTGCTGGCGCTGCCTTGGTCTCAGAAGCCTCTCCCTTGCTCTTCTTTCCAGGACACTGGTTTGCAAAATGACCCAGTTCCCCACAATGGAAGCATTTGACCTTGGAGAGGTCCTTCTTCTTTCTCTTCTCCTACTTTCCTGCAGATGCTAGAGCCGCATCCTCTTCTTCCTGCTTCTTGATTCTGACCCCTTTTCCGTTGCTCCCTGCCTTGGTCACTTGTTTGATCTCTTCTTGACGAAGAGCCGCCTACAATTCCTCCCAAGCTGGAAGGCTCGACCTGCCTAGTATGCTTTGGACAAATACCTCCCAATCCTCTGAGACTGCGTGCAATGTGGTCTTCACCATCAATTCCTAATCCGGCATGCCCCCTATGGAAGTTAGCTGGTCACGAGTCTCTTTCAATCAACTGAGAAAGACATCAATGTACTCTCCCTTCTGCATCTGGTATGACCGCAAATGATTTTCAAGTAACATCTTCCTCTGCATGGAAGTATGCTGGTACAATTTTTTCAGGGCATCCCACATCTCATTTGAAGTGTCCTTTTTGGCAATATGTGGCACCACATGATCCTTGACCCCATTAAGGATGATGCACTTTGCCTTGGCCATTGCCTCCTCATGCTTCTCATTTTTAGCTAGGTCAATTGGGATCGCTATTGTTTTCAAGGTGAAGTCCTTGATGTGATATCTGTCTAGAATGGACGAGATCCTGGCCTTCTAGACCACGAAGTTGGATGCTCCATCCAACCTACCCTGATCTCTCAGTCCATTCACGATCATCTCGCTGCTCTTCTTTCGACTCCTCGGAGTCTCTCTACTTCTCTCCTGGAAGTCCTCTGTTCGACTCCTGCTGAGTCTCTCAACTTCTCGTATGGAAGTTCTCAGTTCGAGTCTCTCCGAGTCTCGATTTCCCTTTTGGAAATCCTTCTTCCAACGTCAAGTTGCGCCACTCTGATCAGGATTCCTTGGCTAGAAATCTGCCTTGTTGACAACAACTTCCTCCACCTTGGTCTTGCTCTATTAGGTACTGTTTTGACCACTGTACCCCACCAGCATTGCTTCGCAAACTCGTCACAACCTCCTATGCCCCAACAACTGAAGGATTAGCCACTTGGCTCTGGGCAATCCTGACACTGGCATATCAGCTCCCTCAGCCAATTGCGTTAGCCCTCCTAGCCTTTGCGTGAGCTTAATTCTGCCTCCCATAGCCTCTGTGCTGGCCTTTCTCTGGCCTAGACTGATGACGCAGTCTCTTTGCGTCACTCCTTCCTCTGTCGCCTTCTGTAGGGATCAGCTCTGTCACTCGGGACAGTTGAATCTGCTGCTACTGCTTTGCTAGTTGATACCTTCAGTTATCCTATGATCTGTAACTTGGCTCTGATACCATGTTGGAATTTCTAAGTTTACCCGTTAGAAATTCTTCCTGTACTATCTGGTTTATTTCTTCCTACTTGTTTAATTTACTTAACAAGTTATTTACCATGTAAATACTGAAAAGAAACACAAGTACAGTATCAACATCTATAGATCATCAACTGAAAGAAAACAATCACACAAGTGACAACGTTATTTTTGGACCAAAGTCCCTGGAAAAACCCAATGCGGGAAAACTGGTGCAGCTATTTAGAGAGTTTTATTATTATGCAGTTTTCAGAATAGAACCAGGGTGCCAGAAATGGCTCACCCAACAGAGAATGCCCTCGGCAGTAGTACCTCTCCTCGGAGACAGATATTTCGGCTGATCAATCATCGGATGAACGATCCCACAACAACAATTGCAGCTTCCACTGCTCTGCGTCACTCTGATAGGGACTGCATCACCCTTCCTGGCACACCAGCACCCAGTCTGCCCCACAAAGATCTTCCCAACGCTGCCTCTTGGCCCTGTGTTAGCTTTGCTAGCCTTTGTGCAACCACTGAAGCCTCTGCATCAGCCCTTAGACCCTCTGCGTCATCCACGCTGGCCTTTCCTGGCTCTGCACAGCTCCAAGTTGCCTCCGCGTAGCACCCAGCTGCCTCTACGTCAACCTCTCCAGGCTCTGCGCTCTCTCTTTGATACCAACTCTGCCTTTGCTATGTATTTACTGCCCCTCGCTGTTGATCACTGATTTGATTTCTTTTAGCAAACCTTGCTCTAGAAAATCGAATGACTGATCACTCCGGTGTTTTCCAATTGACCCTCAAGCCTTCTCTTATACTTTTCTCTTTGGTCCATCAACGATCGAGATTAAATCTCTAATCAATGGCTAAGATTAGGTTTGGCTTGATCCATGACTTTTGGAACATTCTAACCTAGTTTTATATTAATACCTATTAATATTTTATTTTTCCTAAGTTTAGACTTAGGAACTCCATTAAAAATATTAATTATTTTAATATCTCCCAAACTAGTTAAAATCTGCCCAAACCATTTTCTGGGTCTTGGAGATCTCATGTGCCTTAGTCTCTCCACCAATTTTCATGGCTAGAGCACATCCGATGCTATCCCAAATCAACACTCTGAAATTTTGGGAGAGTTTTGCGTAACTGAACCTGTACTATCCTGTGAGTCATGTATCAATGCCGCTATTTTGAGTTGGTCCTGTCACTGAAAGATGCAAGTCAACCCTGTAATGATTTTTAAAAATGTTTCTAACATGTTGCAAATTTCTGAGCATTTTGGATGAATCTTCATCTTCGCCTTGCTCTGCTATCCTGACCTACATCTCAAGTGCTGGGGAATATGCCTGGATCATACTTAACATTCTCTATCCTTTCACCTACAACTTGTGAACCTACTATTGATGGCCTCCAAGTAATTCTCTGGTGATCAATTATAGGTCATTTTAATGAGATTGTATGGCACAACAACATCATCATTATGCAACTTCCTGACTTGTAGATTTGAAATTATGTCATCTTCAGCACCACATACTAAACAAAAATGCCACCATGAAGGCCTTCTGGAAACTATGTTATCAATGTTATGAATTCAGATCATAATGACATAATGTATAGGCATTCATGTTTTCCTTTTGCTGTTTGTTTTAATGAAACTTTATGGTTGCATATTTAAAATGCTAGAGAAACACCCAAGAGATGGTGTTTCTGTCTTGTTTCCATTTCTTGGAGAAATAGTGCCCTGCGTACCATTTGTGTAACATAGCATGGAAGCATGCTCTTGCACAGAGCGTTGTAAAGTTGAGAGAATTGACAGGTTTAAGCGAAACCTCGCATTATTCACCAGCACTGACATGGAGCAAGAACAATGTAGTTTTCAGTTCAAGCTGAATGGATATCAAAGTAGTCTGTATGCATATCCGTGCTGGAGCTATCAACCAGCACTGATAGGGAGCAAAAACAATGTAGTTTTCAGTTCAAGCTGAATGGATATCAAAGTAGTCTGTATGCATATCCCTGCTGGAGCTATCCATGGAGAAACCTACTGTGGAAGTACCCCAAACACACAGCAGATGATGCCCAGCAGATATAGCTTGAAGCCCTAAACTGATGTCATTAATGTTGAAAACTTGTGAATATAGTTTCTTACAAGGAAGGTCACAAAGAATTAAGATCTAGTATTGAAAGCTCTACCCAGGAGAGTATGTGCGTCCAAGTAGTTTGTGATAATAGACATATCAAGCCCCTCCCAATCATGGAAGCAACAAATTCAAGCAAATTCACAGCGAAACAGATTACTAGAACAGTTAAAGGTAAAATCCCTGGTGACACAAGATGACTCTCTGCAGTAGAAAATAATTTCTCCGAAATACCCTATAAACCCTTACGTTAGCTGGCATCACAGTTGACAAGGCATGGCTTAAACAAGATAGTTCCTGTTACCCTTTGCTGATTTTTGTAGCTTTGGAAGGTCTTCTACATTGGCTTGGTGTCTTAGCATGTAGAAGATATTTGATCATCTCTTTAGGTGCTTGCTTGGTGGAGTAAGTGATATTATGATTTCATTCCTAAGCTTTGTTAGAAAATCAGAAACGCAGAAAGATTTTCAAATGTTGATAATTACTTTTGTTCTTATTATCTTCTTTATGTTCTTCTTTTATCTTTTTTTCATCAAGCAATCATCAAAACAAAACACAAAGATCAATGACACTAGATGTAGGCACTTAACCAAGGCTAAAACCCCTCTATAGGGTAAAACCCAGTCAAACTCTTCCACTAGCAAATTAAAGTTGAGATAGCCCAAGACCCTAGACCAATATGTGAAAATTTGGATGCCCAAATTTCTACTGCAACAACTGATTACGTTTCTTCTGTTTGTTAATCACTGAACAAAATTATTTACTGTTTCCTACAATAAACACCAAATCTAATACACTATAGCCTTCACCATTTAAATAAAATGCGGAAACAAGAAATTGAACAAGAAAGAAATACAGAACGCATCTATACAACTATTTTTGGACAAATGTCCCCGGAAAACCCAATGCGGGAAAACCGGTGTAACAACTGAGGGTTTTATTATTTTGTAGTAGTAATTTTGAATACAATCTCAGGATGCCCTGTTGGCTATCCAATACAGAGAATATCACTGACAGAGAGATGAGTGAGATTACCTCACACTATCACTAGAAATCCTGGCTGATCCAGTTACTGAATGGACTGCCCCTGGCTACCTCTGTGTAGTCACTACGTCAGCCGAGTGTCACCCCTTCTACTGATCGATTTGCTGCCTAGGAACTTCGATTTTCACCTCCCGGTCGCACACCCCGGCTTCTGGCTTCTGATATCGATTCCTCCAGCAATTTTCAGACCTCCTCAAGGCTTTTGCACTACCTCTGCATCAGCCTACGCTGGCCAACTTAGCCACTGCGCCGCCTCTCCTGGATCTCTCTCTGCCTTCTCTGCTGAGTATTCCTAGATCACGAGAAATCTCCAATAGGAACTATCCCTACCGCTCACGGCAAAAGATCACTTCGAATTTCTCTCTGACAGCTGCTTTGCTTAAAAAATTCGATCTGCTGATCTCCCTTCGATGTGTGCTCGAAGTGCCCATCAATGTCCTTCTTATAATCCTCTAGTTGAGAACCAACGACCTAGAGTAGATTCTAATCAATGGCTGAGATCATTTGGACTCGATCTCTGTCTTCTTCTTGAAGTTGCACATACAATTTAGATTAATATCCATTAATTTCCTAAGTTTAGACTTACAGACCCATTAAAAATAATTAATTATTTTAATAAAACTGTCTCCGGGTGGAATTTCCCAAAACGATTTCTGGGTATTGTGGAATACATGTGTCCAAACCTCCCTGCAAATTTTGAGACTTAGAGCACTTCCAATGCTACTAGAAATCAACACAATAGAACTGCCTCCTCCAGCTAGTCCACCCTTCCTTCCAACAGATGATCTCTCCCAAAGTCATCAAGTGTCAGCTTCTCAAATGCAACTTCAACCTAGAATTTTGACCCCCAGCTTCAAAACTTTGACCCCTAGTTTCAGAATTTCGGCCCAGCTTCAAGACTGCGGTTTCGGCCCTATCAGCAGCTCAACAACTTCACATGTGAGAGAGAAAGAGAGAAAATTTCGACTTGTTGTGCTTGACAAAGTCCTTTTTTGCTAACTCTTTCCTTCTTGTTCATTGAATTTCACACCTTTTTTGTCCCAGAAGATGCGGATTGAATTTGTTGAGTGAGTGCTCCAAATGAGGTCGAGTTGCTGCCTTTATATGGGAGAATCTTCCCCTCAATTAAGCTGACTTGTCCAGTTTGAGGCTGACTTGGTGGAGGAGGCCTAGAAGACCTAATCTACGTCAAAATAAATTTGTTTCTTGATTGACAAAGCCCAAGAAGAGCCTATTACATAATGACATGGACTAGGACACTTGACATAAACCCTATAAGCCTACAATGGTGGCCTTGACCTAAAAATCATTGACCCAAGCATGAATCCCGTGCTTTAATAAGTCAATTTCTTTTATAATAAAAATTCATTTTTCTTTCTTTTGATAAATACATTATATCATGACTCGAATACAATTATGAAGACCAATACTAGTTACATTTTTCAACAACTCCCTCTTACCTAGGGAGGTATTCATAATTACATATATACAAAGGTACACAGAAGATCTCAAATTGATATGCTCTATGAAGAGTCATAGCACACGCAGTGTTATAGATTAGATACCTGACTAGGGTACTCTAATCAGGTGGGACTAAGGTGAATGTCAAGTTTTAGCCACTCTAGGTACCATCAGGGTTTTAAGCTCTATCACCGACCTAGGGATCTAGGTGTGTATCCAAGGTCGGAGCTCCATGACCAACACCACCCTCCCTACTTTGGGTTCTAGACATTAACACATAGGTTAAACAGATGCCCTCCTAGGCATTTTGTATTACACATGATGCCTCATCTCTCCTTAAATTAGATATATCCACCAGTCCAAGCATGATTCCAAAATGTTCAGCCTTCTTGTGGAGAGATTTACTTGTACAGACACAACCCTAATTAATAATAAACTTTCAAATACATATATACAAGTAAACACAAACCTTCGGGGTCCTCAATCATTCTAATGCTGCTTATATCATCATCAAGTTATTTAAACACATCTTATCAAAAGTTTTTACTTTTTCACTTCTTTAGCAACACCAAATACAACCTCAGTACTTCTCAAGTCTTTTGTTTACAACTTCATGAATCATGAACATTCATCTGTAGCACTTCCATTCATTCTTTCTTCAAGGTATTTACTATAACCATCATAACATACTCTCCCTCATAACTAGGGAGATATACCCTTTCTTCTATCCAAGCTCCCTCTCAACTTTATTAGACATATTTCATTCTTTCTCATGTCATCAAGGTCTTGTTGATCATCATCATTCTTATAATTTCCTTCATCATGCTTATTATCATTATCACCTTCAATTACAAACATCTTGAAGATCATGTACCTGTGAAAACTTTTAGTAGCAAGTACAACCAAATACAAATATACAAAAGCATGAAGTCAGTTTCAATGGAAGCATCAAAGCGTTCACACTTTATCAGATACCTAAACCTAGTTAGGTTTATAATTCATAACTCTTTTCATACTAGACTTCAACTTTTTGCTGGGGTTTTTCATAATGACCCCTAGACTCCATCTTCGAGACACAAAGCCTTAGATAACAATCCAGTCATAGTATTATACATCTAAGGTTTCAACAATATGCTTTTAGAATTTAAATATCAGACTCTACTAGGGCTTGTTAACAAACCCTAGATTTTATCATCAAAGCTAAATCATATCAATAATTGAAAACAATATCATCATGCCCCAGAATATCTATCTCTACTAAGGTTTTGTTATATGCACTAGATTTCATCAACTATCAAGATAACATACTTGCATATACATATATAGGGTTTCATTATCATGTACTAACATCTCATATCAATATCCATACCTACTAGGTAGACACAAACATCAATACAACAATTTTAATCAGACTAGGGTTTCGATCATATAGACGAATATACACCTAGGGTTTCTTTCCTAAGATCTTATTATAACTATTGCAAGGGTTTTGTTCATAAACCCTTAATCCACTAAACCCCCAAAGATCTAGGGTTTCAATATATAACCTAGACATTAACGATAAACCCTTAAAGGACTAGGGTTTTTTAACCATAACATTATCAAAACCCTAAACATCAAAATAATAAGATTTATAGACTTTATCAACAACCCCTAAGTAGATTAGGGTTTCAATCATACCCTTAGCAATAAGAGGCTAGGGTTTTACAGTGAACCCTAAGGGTTAGGGTTTTATAAGACTGATTAAATGATAGACTAACGAGGGTAGATTCATTCTAATGATTAATCACCCTAGCAAGAATCTCTATGATTCAAAACCCGAGACATAAGAATGTTAGTAATATGAAGCAAATTTCAAAAGAGAATGATCATACCTATTATATGGAGAGAACCTTGTGACACAACTTATAGTGTAAGACATACCTTGAGTTATTCTTTACCAAACCTTGTAGGATTTCAATTCTTGAAGGGCTTCCTTTGCGACAAAACTTCTTTCATGCTTCAAGTCTGGTCCATAATCTTTGTGTATTCTGCAATCTTTCGTATGAAGGAAAAATATAAAGAAAAGGTTATTAGCATACAATACAAACAAATCTTGATATGAGAGGGAAACCAAACATAAAAGAGAAAACAAGGAACCAGATACTAATCTTTTGGTAAAATGGTGAAGGCTCCCTCTTAATCCAATCTCTTTAGAATAGGAGACCAAGAAGGATATGTAAGTGAGGACTTAATAGTATAAGTCTTTGACTTCCGATTGTTCAGCCTTGTTCTTCTTAGGTGGGGCTTCATTGGTAATATTTGCTTGTTCCCTATCTCTCTTCTTATTCCTTGAATTCTCAGGACATTGATTTTTGTAATGACCCATCTTATGACAGTTGTGACATTCAATCTTGGATAGGTCATTTTTCTTCTTTGGTCCTTCGAACTTCTTAAAGGTTCCCTTCTTCTTGTGATGAGCAGAATAGGCATTAGAGGTGTTGTATTTTTCATCCTCCTTGTTGTTTACTAATGATATTCAAGCTTCTTCTTGACTGCATGCATTCCACATTTGTTCGAAGATTGGAGTATCCTTCCAACTACTAATTCTTGATGCAAAAGCACTCCAAGATTTTGGTAGACCTAAAGGAGCAACAATTATGAGTTCTTTTTTGCTGGTACAATCTCATCTATTGCTTGGAGTTCATCTCTTATTCTAGATATCCTCACAAAATAGGATGGCACAATATCATCTCTTATCATCTTTTTGTCCTTAGTTCATTCTTGAGGCTAGCTTTCTGATCAATGTTATTGATGGTGAATAACTTGCAAAGAGCTTCATACATTTCTTGAGTGGAGTCTATGTTGGATATGTATGGAATTAGGTTGTCCTTTACTCCATCTACTATGTAAGATTCATGGCCAAGATTTTGGTTTCTCTAAACTTCTCCTTTCCTGCATCATTTGTAGGGTTCTTGACTTTTCCTTGAACAAGGCCCAAAATTTTGTGCTTAGCGAGGATAAGATCTATCCTCTTTTTCCATGCCCTATAGTTGGAGGCTCCTTCTAGCTTGTTTTCTCTCTTCATTGTAGTTGACATAGTTCCTATAGATAGTACACTTCTCTCCTTATATAATCCTTTTTCTTAATGACCTTCCTTTGATCCCCTTTTCTTCAATAGATCTTCAAGCTGCGTTTTTCTTCCTTCTTCACCTTAGCTCTGATACCATGTTAGATTTCATAAAGGCAAAAATATTTTCTTTTGTTGATAATTACTTGTGTTCTTATTATCTTCTTTTCATCAAGAGATCATCAAAAGAAAACACAAAGATCAATGACTCTAGAAGTAGGCACTCAGCCAGGGCTAAAACCCCTCTTTAGGGGAAAACCCAGTTAAACTCTTCCACTAGCAAATTTAAGCTGAGATAGACCAAGACCCTAGACCAATAAACCTTCCTCCTCCACCAAGTTAGCCCTTCCTTCCAATAGATGATCTCTCCCAAAGTCACCAAGTGTTATCTTCTCAAATGCAGCTTCAACTGAGAATTTCGATCCCCAGCGTTAGAACTTCAACCCCCAGCTTTAGGACTATAGTTTTGGCCCTTCCAACAGTTCAACAACTTCACACGTGAGAGAGAAAGAGAGAAAATTTCGACTTGTTGTGCTTCACAAAGTCCTCCTTTTTCGCTAACCTTTTCGTTCTTGTTCCTTGAATTTCACACCTTTTCTTGTCCCAAAAGTTGCAGATTGAACTTGTCAAGTGAGTGCTCCAAATGAGGTTGAGTTGCTGCCTTTATATAGGAGATTCTGGCCCTCAATTAGGCCGACTTATCTAGTTTGAGGCTAACTTGGTGGAGGAGGCCTAAAAGACTTAATTTACATCAAAATACATTCGTTTCTTGATTGAAAAAGCCCAAGAAGGGTCTATTACATCATGACCTAGACTAGGACACTTAACATAAACCCTAGAAGCCTACATTGGAGGCTTTGACCTAAAAATCATTGACCCAAGCATGAAACCCATGCTTTAATAAGTCAATTTATTTTATAATAAAAATCATTTTTCTTTCTTTTGATAAATACATTATATTGTGACTCAAAAACAATTATGAAGACTGATGCTAGTTACATTTTTCAACAAGGTTAACTTAGGAAAAGTACAATAATTAATCTAATTAATTATTCCAGACTATTAGGCCAAAGTTCTAAGGATAAATGATAAACCTACAGTGACAAATATAATCTCAATTGTTGATGTCAAGTGAGGCTTAGGATTTAATCCTAGTCGTGAATCACGTAGGAGTTTAGGGTTAGGGAGTTTGGCCTAATGAAGTTATAAAATAAGCCCAAGGGTGAGGTGAAGACTCACACAAGTGGAGGGAGCGATTTTCTCTAGAGCGAGAGGCTCAACTACACTGAAGAGAAGTGAAGAGAAATGCAACAGGGAATTTCAGGAAAAATTCAAGGAGGACGAGTTCAAGAAAAAGGGAGATTGATTTGTTGAAGAATAGGGCCAGATTGTGGAGGAGGCTGAATTAATCAGAGAGGACGATTTCTCTAGTGCATAGGGGTTATATGAGACAGGGAGAAAGGGAGGCCAATTTGCTGGTGAGATAGTTTAATTCTCTAGGGCTGATTTGCTTCAGGGGGTTCGATTTCCAGAGGCTAAATTCTTTGAGGCTAATTTTCCCAGTGGGGCCGAGTTTCCAGGTGCCCAACAAATGTATTTTTTTATGTATTCTTTGTGGGTCTAACCGAAAATTTTGTCGAGAGGCTTTGTGAAGGAAGATTGTGCTGGGTGTAAATTCACTGTTTGTGGTGTGATTGATCTCTTCATTTTATTTTTGCTACATTTTTTAAGTTAATATACTAGTGTATTTATGTTTTGGCAAATTCAAAAAT
The DNA here is from genome assembly GCA_000404065.3 of Pinus taeda. Taxonomy (NCBI): domain Eukaryota; kingdom Viridiplantae; phylum Streptophyta; class Pinopsida; order Pinales; family Pinaceae; genus Pinus; species Pinus taeda. The sequence goes on along the minus strand of APFE030386346.1, from coordinate 46,781 downwards.
ATTCGAGATAAATATTTTCTGGGGTCTTAAATAAATTGTTGAAGTGAAATAAATCGAATTTGGTATGAGAAAAAAATAACCATGTATCAGAGAAATAGAAACTTTGTGAGATATATTAGGTATCATAAGGGTTTCTGAGGTAACGAATTATTTTACGACAATAGAATTTTTATTTTGCAGTGTTAGGTCCCTATAATACTAGTGATTCCCCCATTACTATTATCATTGTAGCCCTTATTGTTATTGTTATGCCCCTGTTGTCCCCATATTGTTATTATTGTGCCCCATAGAAGCCCACTATTATTATTGTTGTGCCCTTATATTATTATTGTTATGTCGGCTTTGATTATATTGCGACCCCTTAGACTCTATATATAGAAAGGAGGTTTTGTCATTTGTATCATCCAAGAATTATTCATTTGTGTAATGTAAAGGAGGTTGCCCCTTTGAAGAGGCTGATGTTGAAGTCCTTGATCTATCTTTTCTTCTATTTTGTGAGCTGGTTACATAACATTTGGAGCTTCTTGCAGCGTCCCGAGTGCACCCAGTTTTCCATGTTTCATGTTTAAAGAAGGTTATAGGTGACAAAATCCCAGTTCAAACAATATTGTCAGAACTTGACGAGGAAAGAAAAATCATATTGGAACCTAAAGTAGTCACAAACAAGAACTCGACAACTACGAAATCGATCAATTTCAGAGTATCTCATCAAGTGGAAGAACTTACCTGCTGAAGATTCCACATGTGAGGGTGAGAATTTGATACAAAAGCATCCAAAACTACTCAAGCGTTGAGGACAACACTTTTTTGAAGGAGAGGGGCGTGTAAGGTCCCTATAATACTAGTGATTCCCCCATTACTATTGTCATTGTAGCTCTTATTGTTATTGTTGTGCCCCTATTGTCGTTGTATTGTTATTATTGTGCCACATAGAAGCCCACTGTTGTTATTGTTGTGCTCTTATATTATTATTGTTATGTCGGCTTTGATTATATTGTGACCCCTTAGACTCCTATATATAGAAAGGAGGTTTTGTCATTCGTATCGTCCAAGAATTATTCATTTGTGTAATGTAAGGGAGGTTGCCTCCTCAAAGAGGCTGATTTTGAAGTCATTGATCTATCTTTTCTTCTATTTTGTGAGCTGGTTACATAACATACAACAAGGGTTTTGTGGCTAAAGTTGAACTAATAATATGGCATCATCAAGTCTAAGATATGAAAACGTGTTGAAGGGGGCTATAAACTTCAATCCATGGAAGAAGCGAATCACCTTTGTGTTAATGGCAAATGGTTTATGGGAAATTGCAAGCCAAGGGACTCATGTTTTATAGGATGCTACCCAAGCAAATGAACATAAGTTGAAAGATATAAGAGCTAGGAGCCTCATTTTGGATGGTGTGAAGGATCACATAATCCCTCACATAACCAAGAAAAAATTAGCCTATTAGATGTGGCTTGCCTTGTTAAGCTATACCAGAGTGACAACTAAGAAAAAAAGATGGTGCTAAGGGAGAAGCTGAATAACTTCAAGATGTAGATATGAGATTGTGGCCTCATACTTCATGAGGATTGAACATGTATGTGATGAACTTTCAATTGTTAGGGAAGAGGTGGCTGAGGTGGATCTTGTCAAGGTAGCACTACAAGGGTGTACCAAGTAGTGGGCTACATTTGTGATAGGTATCCCAGTTGGAGATAAACTTCCTAATTAGGCCAGATTGTTTGATGATTTCCCCCAAAAGGAGATTTGGGAGGAATCCATAATTGATGGATAACACAAAGGTGTTGATGAGGAGAACCTTCCTCTTGCAAGGCAAGCAAATAAGGGCAAGGGTAAAGCCAAGTAAAACTAGAGTGGAGGAGCATCTTCACAAGGGAAGAAAGGCATGAGCAAAGTTAAGTGCTTTGCATGTCACAAGTTCAGTCATTATGTTGGACAATGTCCAATGAAGAAGAAAGGCAAGAAGGAGACAACAACAACTGCATGTGCATAAATGGATGATTTGGCTAACAAATTCAAGAAGGAATTTGCTCCAATGTCCTGTCTTTCTTGCACCATTACATTAGGATTTCTAAGACTCTCTTGGTAGTCATCATGAGATTGTATGGATCTATTATTGGATTCCTAAAGATGGCACACGACCTTTTAGATTTCCTTTTAGAGTACCATTGGTGTTAAGCGAGGATGCCCTCTCTCGCCTACACTCTTGGGGATATATATTAACGAGTTGATGTCTTTACTCCAGTAGCATATTCAGGTCGGGGATGATTTCCTTCTTCATCAGGTGTTGATCTCTGTACTCCTTTTTGTTCACGTCTTGGTTTTATTGGCCTATACCTCTGAGGGCCTACAGAGACAATTGGGTGCCCTAACCAACTTCTGTGACCTTCAATAGCTGAAGGTCAACCTAGGTAAAACCAAGGTTATGCTTCTCAACACATCGAAGAGCTCACAAACTCACATTTTTATTTCCGGGGAGAAGAGATTGAGCTCACCACATGTTATATTTACCTAGTAGTGCAGTTCACAGGGCCTCGATTTGGCATGAGGATAGGCCCTCTAGCCCCGACTCAACAAAGGATAAGGCTCTCTTGCCCTCATTGAGAGACATTGCTTCTAGGGTCAATTTCAGATCATCTTGTCCAAACTCCACCTAATGGATGCAATTATTTGACCTACAGTTCTTTATGGCTCCAAGATTTGGGGATCAAGTTTGATATAGATGGATTGGGCTTAGACAAGAGAGTCCAGACCTTGCTTCTCAAACATATCATACGATGCAAATGTCCAATTCCACAACCTATTATCTAGGTTGAGTTTACGGCCCATCCATTTTGCCTTGAGGTCATCTTCTGCCTAGTCTCTTTCCTCCACAAAGTTAGATCTCTTCGAGATTTTGCGGTGGGGAGAGATCGTGACCCCTACCTAGCACTTTGCTCCTTAGAGGCCCTCACTTTAGATCAATCAACAGACCATGCTTGAGGGTGGTTCTTTGAGACATCCCAACTCCTCCAGTTTGTGGCTATCTCCCTAGAGCCCCTTCCACATTCAAATTCTCTCGTGATGCATCGAGCCTTCTTTTGTCGACTAAACAGGTACTAAATCAGTCTATCAGAGAGGATATCTATTAGTTATATGCTCAGGTCACATGAATTTCACCTCCTACAGGCCTTGGTCCAAAGATGTCTTTCTATTTGGAGCATTTCATACAACTGCAGGATGGCATCATGATCTGTCCCCCCTTACACCGACATTGGATGCACTCACTCAGGATACCCCTGGGGACATTTTGTGTGGGCTTGCATCGTCTTAGAGTTGAGACTGACCATCATATTCCTCGATTAGACCGAATTATACAGGTGTGCCTTTTACAAGAGCTGAAGATTGAGTGGAAACTCCTCTTCAAGTGCCTCATTTTTTATGAGATCAGAGGACATTTCCATTGGCTCTATTGGGATTCCACAGGTTGCCTCTCTACTTTTTTCGGACATCAGGACCAGAGATGCCTAACCCTCTTTATCAGGGGGATCTTTACATATAGATCTTTGGGATTTTTAAAACTATTACCTCTTACTTCCAGGTTGCTTCATCTGATCAAAACAATAAGTGGTAGGCAGAGTCTCAGTATGCATTAAATGGGAGAAGGGTGAGACCTCGGGGTTGACCGCAATCCCCCCTTTACAAGACAAATAGGTATCTTTGAGACTAGCCCATAGATGCAGTGACACGCTTTAGTTGACCTATCCTCAAAGAGTCAGAGGAAATGGTTTGAGACAAAGACAGTGCAGGGTGTCTCCTGTTCGCCAGAGCTCCTTTGAGCTATAACACAATGGACAAAGAACAATCAACAACTTCTTCGTTTCGGCCTTAGATGTTAGGAGTAACCCTCACTCCTTTACTCCTCAACCCCCCCCCCCCAAGATTATATAGTTGGATTTCCTGATGATTTCAAAGGATCTGGACAAAGAGAGATTTCCTTGCTCACCTCCCTCGCTATCGACTGTAAAATCCGAGAGATGTTGGCCACATTGGCCTCATCTTCATCCCTCCTTTGCTTTTTTGGAGTTGCACTATATAATAGCAGAAATACTCGGTATTTCTCATTTTTGGTCATATCATGTGATTTCATACATTCTCTAATTTTACCACCTTTATTTCATTTTAGTCTTATTTTAGTCATATTTTAGTCTTTTTAGATTTGGAGCTACAATGGATTTGCATTTGCACTCCCACAAATCTTGTATTCTTAACGAATGTATCTTTTAGTCCCATTGACCTACTTTTGTGGTCACTTGAGGACATTAATAAAATTCTGTTATCTTATTAGATCTTATTTTCATATTTATGTAGCAATGTGTTTGCTTGATGTTGATGTTGTTTTATAAGTTAAAAAAATGAAAAAAATAGATGATTGTTTTGTATTTTTTAAGTTTCCCAATAATTTTTGGTATTTTCCCTTGATATTGGTGGCAATTTAAATTTTGGACCCCCGGCGATAAATTGCCGATAACGATAAATGTAACATTGGCTTGCATGCCTAGAAATACTTGTTGAACTACATCTTGAAACCCTAGGTATCAAGCATTCTTTTCAAGGCTTAGTTTATGGTGTGTTGTTCCTTTGACATAAAGAATTGTGATTAATCCATATAAGAAGTACCTTGCTTAGCCATTCACATACATCACCTGGAGCCAATTGACTTAGAACATCCTTTAGGTGATAACCTGGAAAGCCTCCTATGTGATGAAATTCCATTAAAGAGCAGGAGGTGGAGTGCTAAGGTGATAGTGACAAACACCTCATTATTGCTTCTTGGTCTGGTTCTTGCTTTGTGAGGCCTCTCACAAGGCCTGTTAGATTTTGAGGCAACATGTCACAAATGGGGGATTATGCTTCTCATGCTTCTCTTGATATGCATAGGTCCTTCTTAAATGTTTCTTGTCCTTGTAGCTTGTGATATAGCAGCTTTCACCATCTTGCTCTGTATTTAAAGCTGGAGTATGTTAAATACAAAGTTTCAATATTTCAATAAAATTATGAGCTTTCATCTTCATTGGCATATATCTAGATCAAACAAACGAATTAGTCTAACCTATTGGTATCAAGCATCTATGGGTTTAGTGTTGCAATCTCATCTAGTTTATGACATGTCATGTAATTTTATTAATAAAACAGAATGTGTTTTTGGTAGATTTGTTCATTATGTTGCATCTGTATATTCCCTTGCCTAAATATTATATCTTACACACAAGTGTACATATGATAATATGGTGATACTTTGGACATGTTTCCTCATTGCGCAATATGTTTGTCATCCTCTTGATGCATATTGTTTCTCATAGGGTTTTGACAAAGATCGGAAACTTCGAGCAATATGTGGAGGTGGACGGTATGACCGCCTTCTTTCTACTTTTGGTGGCTCTGACATCCCGGCATGTGGTTTTGGTTTCGGAGATGCTGTCATTGTGGAAGTACAACCCTTTAACTCTCCTTTTTATTTTGGAGTTCTTGTCCATTGTATTTCTGAAGTTTTCCTGTTCCTTGCAGCCATAATATCAATATATATTTGAAAATATGCTACTCTTATCAATATATTTCAAGTTAACCATTAAAAGCTTGAGTTGCAAGTTTTCTATCCTCATGTTTAGTGTATCTCTTTTGATGACAGTTGCTAAGGGAGAAAAATTTGATCCCAATTCTAACTCAGGAAATAGACGACATAGTTTTCCCTTTGAATGGAGAGCTTAAGCAAGCAGCTGCGGTGGTGGCATCCAATTTACGAAAGAAAGGGCGCATTGTGGATCTCATTCTCGAGGACAAACGCCTGAAATGGTAGGAGTTTCTTGCCATTGATCATGATTGTTGGGCACACCTCCTGTTTAACTTGAAATTACTTTGTGGGAGTTTCTTCAGGTGTATTCATGTTTTATGGTTTGCATGGTTAACAAGTACTCGTATGAAAACAGAAATAAAAAATCTAGAAGCTACTTACGTACAAGGATTTCACAGTTAATTTTAGAAAAATTAACAATTTTGGAACACATCCCAAGAAAAGATTTCCTAGACAGGCTTGCTCTTTGTGATGTGTTCATTCTCATCTTTATTATGTTTGTATTGAAAACCTCTTGATTGGCTGTGGTGCTTTAGCCCAGCTGGCTGCATACAGTGCCCATTTTTCTTGATACTTCTCTTTGCTGTAGAGAGATTCTCGGTTCAATTAGGAGCACCATGAGAAGCTTATTTGTAATATACATGTCACCTGATGTTACTACAATTCGAACACATTGGACCTTGTAAAACAGGAAGAAATTCAAAACTCATGTTCCAGGTGTAAAAACTAAAGAAATAGGAAGCCACAAAATACAACTCAATGTCAGATATATCTTTTCTCCACACAAACTCTTGCACTGTTCTACTTCTTTTTTCATTGTAAAGCATGCTGAGTATAGTTCATGTTACCCAACAATTTTGGCTGAGACAAAATGGGTGTCCTGAAGAGAGATTTAATGTGCATCTGTCCAATGTAAACTGTTGAATGGTGTCATTGATATGCCAAAGTCAGTTGTTGGTGAGCAGCATGAAGACTGCATCCTCTTTGGAAGCAGAGAAGAAGAGAAAGCAAGTCTTGAATTGAATGTTTTTAATATATGTCAGTAGATTGCACTAATTGGAAGTACAAATGAAGCCCTAGAAGGAAGAAAAGGAAGCCCATAGCAAGCCATGAAGCCCCTCTTTCCCCTCTCTTGTCAAAGAAAATGAATGAGAAATTGCACGCAAGATCGTCACCATTGTGTAGTCCTCATCAATCTGTTTCCAACGGTAGGTGGCACACCATGTGGCTCCTCATGGTTGAGGAGATATGCCCTCTTAAATTTGAAGCTCGAAGTCTTGGTCAAGGTGCCCCAAAATGAATGGTAAAGGCTGCTCTATGGTTGGTCCCAAATTTGGCATCAAAATTAATGACAATAAATGTTGCTTATGTTGGACTTGGGCTAAATAATATGGGTCCTGGAAGTTGCAAAAGAGCTACCTTCTTAACCTTTTCATGCTTAAAATATTGACCAAGTCCGCCCTTAAAAGAGGATTTTGCATTCAAAAATGATCTTAAAAGGATGTTCAGGTCAGCCTCATAATGGGGTTAAATTTTTAAATCAAAATTGAAATTATTAGCGTAGGTCGGCACCCTAAAAGCCCCTCCCCCCCCATGTTACTATATATCAATGTTTTAAAAATTGGCCGAGCCAACTGAGCCAAACCCCTGGTTGGTCCCACTCGACAAAAAAACCAGTCCAGTGGCCGGTTTGTTACCAAACCAGCCGAGCCGGTCTTCGACTCGGCCGATTCAGTAACAAACCGTCTAGCTTGACCGAGTCTGAGTTAAACTGGTCGGTTTGGCCAGCCACGCCCAAACACGCCCAACCAACCTTTTTGGTGGGAGAAATAGATCCCTAACTTGATTCTAATTGGGTTTGAGGCTATTTTGAAGTCCATTTACTTCTCCCAGGCCTATAAAAGCTACCCAACCCCCTCACATTTCCTCACAACGATCTCATTGCATTTGTGTGAGAATTTGTGAGGAGTTTGTGAAGAGTTGTGGAGTTTGTTTTTGGAGCAGCAGTGAGGAGTCTTGGGCAATCATTGGAGCAACAATGAGGAGCTTCTTGGGCAGCCATTGGAGCAGCATTGAGGAGTTGGTTTGTTGGAACAACATTGAGGAGGTGGTTTGTGCGTCAAGGTATTTTTTTTCCACTTCTAAAATTTGTTTTTTGCTTTTTTTTTGTGCAAATTTGGAAATTGAAAAGAGTCTTTTTTGTAAAAGAAATGAACATTGAAGCAATGTTTTTTGTTTGTTTTCATATTCGGATTTTTTCCTTTCATTTCCAAGTTCAAATATCAGAAAATGGCTCCTAGAGTGAAAGATGCTGCTTGGGCATATGCTGAAATGATTGATAATCAAATGCATTGCAAATTTTGTCATAGAAAAACTAAGGGGGTTGGAGGGGGCATTCATAGGTTGAAACAACACTTGACTGGTATTAGAGGCCAAATTACTCCATGTGAAGCACCATCAACACAAATTGGGGAGATTAGGAAGGAGTTGCTAGATAACTTTGAGAAGTTTGAGCAAGAAAAAGTTAGGCAAAAAGAAATAGAGACTGAAATTGGGAGGAAGAGGAGTATACAACAAATAATGGCTGCCAACCCGAATTTTGATTACGAGGGATTTTCATCTATCCCTTGCATTGATGCATCCAACCCCTTTCTCTATGTTCCTCCCTCTTTGGAGTCTATTCAAGAAAAGGGTAAGGGTAAAATGAAAGAGGGGTGATATCAAAATTTCACACCCTCCTCTCCATCAGATGCACATGATCCTCAAGCTAATAGAAGTCATATGCAATCCACTTTAGATGACCATTGGAAGAAAGAATTGAGAGAGTCTGCTTGTGATTACATAGCTAGATGGTGGTATGATTCTGATATCCCCTTCAATGCTTCTCGTTCACCATATTATGAACCTATGTTTGATGCCATATTTGCTGTTGGAAAGGGCTTCAAAGGCCCTATTATGCATGAGTTAAGGGGATCTCTTTTGCAAAAAGAAGTTTCCTCCATTGATAAATATTTGAAATATTTCAAAAGCTCATGGGCAAAAACAGGATGTGCCATCATGTTAGATGGATGGACTGATCAAAGGAACTGTACCATCATAAAATTTTTTATCTTTTGCCCATAGGGAACCATGTTTCTAAAATCACTTGATGCATTTGATAGGGTGAAAGATGCACACTTGTTGTTTCAGCTTTTGGATGAAGTTGTTGAAGAGGTGGGGGTGGTTAATGTTGTTCAAATCATCATAGATAATGCCTCTAACTATGTTCTTGCTCGTAAAATGTTAGAGGAAAAACACAAAACCATCTTTTGGACCCCATGCGTTGCACATTGCATAGACTTCATGCTTGAGGATATTGGCAAAACAGATTGAGTTAAGAACATTGTAGAGCATGCCAAAAGATAACAAAATATATCTACAATCACTCATGGATTTTGAGCTTGATGACGAAACACACAGGGGGTAGAGATATTATTAGGTCTGCCATCACTAGATTTGCAACTCATTTTTTGACATTGCAATCTATGCTTTCCCAACATAAAAACTTGCAAAGGGTGTTTTCCAGTGATGAATGGAATGAATGCTAATGGTCTCGCAAACAGGATGGCAAAGATGTGAAAAAGAAAGTTAATGAAGAAATATTTTGGAAAAAGGCAACAGAGATTGTGAAGGTTGCTGAGCCACTGGTTAAGGTGTTGCAAATGGTGGATGGGGAAAGATTGGCTATGGGCTTCATTTATGAGGCTATGGATCAAGCAAATGAGCAAATAAAGGCAGTATACAAGGATAAAGTGGTTAAGGATGGGCCCATTTGGGCAATCATTGATGAAAGATGGAAAAATCAACTCCATCGCCCTATACATGCAATTGGGTTTTTTCTGAAGCCAAGGTATCATTACAAAGCTCTGGAAGCAGAAACTTTGAGTGGGGAGATTAGAGATGGATTGATTGACTGCATTGACCGCATGATCCCTAAGAAGAGTGATCAATTGGAGATATACCGATAGATCACTTGTTTCAGCAGAGCCACAGGTACCTTTGGCAAGAACCTAGCAAGGATTGCAAGGGAAGCAGATGAGCCAGGTAAACAAACAATTTCAATTTTCAATTTCTTATTTTGTTAAATTGTTTATAATTTGAAAGTTGGATATAATTTGTTGAGCTAACTCATTACACAACTGTGTTTTTTGTAGCGCAATGACAGGCGGCATTTGGTAGCCATTGTCCTCAATTGCAGAAGTTTGCAATTTGTATTTTGAGTCAAACTTGTAGTGCTACTGGGTGTGAGCGCAATTGGTCTATCTTTGAGAGGATTCACACGAAGAAGAGAAATTGTTTGGAAGAAAATGGTTAAATGATCTAGTCTATGTTCAATACAACCTATGACTCAGATGCAACCAATTGCTGAACAAAAGACCTGATACAAATCCCATTGTGTTGGAAGATATTGATCCAACATCAGATTGAGTAGTGGAGAGTCATCTAGCAGAGTTTGATTCTGATGAGGGTATTGGTATTGATTTGGATTTAAAGGCAGAGGCATTTGTTAAAGCTGCTGCTGAACATAATGTTTAGTTGAATGCAAATCCACTTGTACTATGCCAAGCCCCAAGTCCTCTAGTTGCAGGTGTTGGAACTTCTAAGTTTAACCCGTTAGAAATTCTTCTTGGTCTATCTGGTTTATTTCTTCGTACTTGTTTAATTACTTAACAAGTTATTTACCATGTAAACACTGAAAATAAACACAAGTACAGTATCAACATTTACAGATCATCAACTGAAAGAAAATAAGCACAAAAGTGACACTGTTATTTTTGGACCAATGTCTCCGGAAAAACCCAATGCGGGAAAACCGGTGTAGAGATTCAGAGGGTTATATTATTATGCAGTTTATCAGAGTACAACAGGGTACCTAAACTGGCTCACCCGACAGAGGAAAATATACAGTAGCAATACCTCTATATCTGGAAACAGGGATTCAAAATATCCCGTGAAAGGTGTAGGAAATGTCACTCTTTAATTGAATCAGGGTAATACCATCCCCTTACAAGATGTATTATATGTACCTGATCTTAAAAAGAATCCGATGTCTATTTCGGCAATGGAAGACAAAGGCTACAAGGTGGCCTTCAACGATGGCAAGGTACGTGTATGGAAAAAGAACTTTAAAGATGCTTTTACTCTTGGGTTTCGAGTTGATTCATTATATCAGGTTGGAGGAAGTCCATTGGGTGTCATGTCTTGTGACACATCTCTTCAGTCCAAATTATGGCATTGAAGGTTTTCTTACCTTCATTATAAAGCTCTACCCGACGTGAGAAAAATGGTGACTGAGATGCCCGAGTTTAGATTAGAGCAAGAAGGTGTATGTCCAGGATATGCCAAAGGAAAGCTCAAAAGGGGACCATTCCCCTCAAGCCAAAGCAAGATCTCCGATATATTGCAGTTGGTTCACTCAGACATATCCGGTATGATGCCTGTGAACTCCTTGGGAGGATATTTATACTACCTCACTTTTACAAATGATTATTCTCACAAGACTTGGATATACTTCTTGAAAAAGAAGGATGAAGTGTTCTCCTGGTTTCTGCACTTCAAAGCCTTGATTGAGAATCAAACCGAAAAGAAAATCAAGACCTTAAGGACTGATAATGGGACTGAATATGAATCCAATGAGTTTCATGAATTTTGCAAAGTGTCTGGCATTAAGAGGGAGACTACTACAGCATATACTCTTGAGTAGAATGGTGTGGCGAAAAGGAAGAATTGTACAATTGTGGAAGTTGTCCATGCTATGTTCCATGATCAAAGACTTCCGAAGTTTCTATGGGTCGAAGCTGCAAATACCGCCGTATATGTACAAAACCGATGCCCTTATCAAGCATTGGGTTCCAAGACTCGAAAAAAAATGTTCATCGGTAAGAAACCTGACATATCTCATTTTAGAATTTTTGGAAGCCCTGCATATTTTCATGTACCAAAAGAGAAAAAGAATAAATTGGGTGCATCTGGAAAGAAAGGAATCTTCATGGGCTATAGCGAAAATACTAAGGGCTATAAAATCTATGTAGTAGGTCAAAGGGAAGTCGAGATTAGTCATGATGTCACCTTTGACGAAGATATGGCTCTTAGCAAAGTAGACAATCTTCCTACTTTAAGGGGATCTAAAGAAGCTGACACTAGGGAACCGAAGGAAAAGGAAGATGAGACGATGCTCGATGTGGAAGAACCTAAGGATCCTATTGATCCTCCTCTGCAAGAGCCTTCCTCTTCTAAGAAGAGGCCTTCATGGCTTAGGGGGACACTTGATGATGCTAAAGGACACATTGCACCTAGAGGAACCTTCTATGAAAGTAAGAAGCCGAACAGGTATTAGGGATAACTGACCATCATGAGCACAGTCATCCAAAATGAGCCTTCGTCATCACAGATGCTGTCAAGCATCAAGTATGGAAGGATGCTATGACCGAGGAATATGAGTCCATCATGAAAAATGATGTTTGGGATATGGTCCCTAGACCCCAGGACAAAGTAGTTGTCACTTCAAAATGGCTTTACAAGATAAAGCATGCAGTTGATGGAAGTGCGGAAAAACATAAGGCTCGTTTTGTCACTCATTGCTTCTCCTAGAAGGAAGGTATAGACTATGAGGAGATATTTGCACTTGTTGCTTGATATACTACCATCCGCTTGATCATAGCCCTTGGTGCTTCGAAAGGATGGAACCTACATTGGATGGATGTCAAGACTGCGTTCTTAAATGGTTCGATCAAGGAGGAGGTCTATGTGGAGCAACCCGAAGGATTTGATATTTATGATTGAGAATCTCATGTGTGCAAGTTGAAGAAGGCCCTCTATGGGCTAAAGCAAGCACCCCGAGCATGGTATGAGAGGATCGATAGCTACTTGATGAAGCTGGGATTCACTAGGAGTGAAGCCGACCCTAACCTTTACTTTAAGGTTATAGATAACAAGCCTCTCATACTGGTGCAATATGTTGATGACCTCTTTCTAATAGGTGCAAACCCTCTCATTCACAAATGTAAGAGGGAGCTAGCTTTTTAGTTCGAGATGAAAGACCTAGGACTTATGCACTACTTCCTAGGACTGGAAGTCTGGCAGAAACCAGGGAGATTTTCCTATCTCAAGGAAAATATGTGGTGAAGATATTGGAGAGATTCGGCATGGTGGACATTCAAGCCCATAACTACCCCGATGGAGCTTGACTTCAAGAAGTTAAGCGGTAGTGCTGTCGGACCTGTTTTATGAAATGCTACCGAGTATCGTCAACTCGTCGGAGCATTTGATGTTCTTGGTGAACTCCCGTTCGGATATATGCTTTGCAGTCAACATGTTGAGTCAACATATGCTTGAGCCTCACCACACACATTGGATTGGTGCCAAGAATCTGTTGAGATATCTTCATGGCACAGTCACTCATGGGTTGAGATACACTACCGGAGATGTGAGACTACTTGGGTATACTAACGCTGATTGGGCAAGCAGTGTGATGGACCGAAAGAGCGCTTCCGTGTGTTGTTTCTCTTTGGGATCTGCCTCGATATCTTGGATGAGCAGGAAGCAAAAGTCGGTGGCTTTAAGCACCACCGAGGCAGAGTACATTGCTGCTAGCATGGCCTCTTGTGAGGCAGTTTGGTTGCGAACGCTCTTCTGTGAGTTGTTTGGATTTACATTGGATACCACCGTGATCTTGTGTGACAATCAGAGCGAGATCCATTTATCAGAGGATCCCGTATTTCATGATCGCTCCAAGCATATCAATATCAAGTACCACTATATTTGAGATATGGTGCAGCGAGGAGAAATAAGGCTCCAACATATCGGTACAGATGAATAGGTAGCCGACATTTTGACAAAACCCTTAGGAAAGGTCAAATTCTCGACTTTTCGAGAACGACTTGGTTTCGTTTAGGGACCCTCTTATGAGGGTCAAGTATGATGTATTGAGCTCTGGGAGCTCCAGGGGGGCGCGGGGTACTTCTTGGAGCAACATGTGACCACAAGGCAATTCACTATCCCCTGGTGGAGCACTATGTAGACGGTAAAAGGTTCAACCTTCCCCTGTGACACCCCGTGGCAACTATGGAACAGGATGATTAGTTCTCCCATAAGCCAGAATGGTTAGTTCTTCGTGGCATCCACTGGACAGGATGATTCGTTCTGCTGTGGACAAGATGATTAGTTCTCCTGTTGAGGCATCCTACCCATGCAGTTTGGGACTCATGGGAAGTACCTCTCATCTGATCAATGAGTAGGGAAATGAGGATAGGGACCATAGTAGTACTATCAATGGATGCATCGTTGTATCTATCGTACTTTGTATGCTAGGATGACCTCCATTGATCTGGGATCAGTGAGAGTGGTATACACTCTGAGACTGACTTCGGGTCAGTGGAGGATGGTATGATACATCCTCGATCATTTCTTCTTCCTCATAGTTCGAGCAGAGTAGAGTAGAGAAAAACAGAGCAGAGTGGGGTCAAGCTGTGCAAGACAGTGCATTTGATGGATGGATAGCAGCGATGGTCTGATGGATTGCAGACGAAGTTCTCCCTAGTTGAGAGGGAGTGTTAAAATTGGCAACTAGGGCCAAACTCCATGTGGGTCACCTTATTTATGGTTACTAATATTTTTCCTAGATTCCTTTCATCGAGAGGTGTAGGATTGATCTAAAGATCATCCGATTCTGATAAGTATTTAGGGAGAGATATGAATTTATTTTGATTATGGACAAATTGTCAAGGTTGGCCAGCAAATTTATGTAGGCTCAGAAGCCCAACAGTCACGTCTATTCATCCTCAACATTTGCATATAAATACAAGGTGCCTCCTCATTTGGACAATTCATTCACTCATCTTCTCTCTCTCTCCCCTACGCATAAAAGGAGCCTCACTCTCTAACACGTGTCGCTGAAAAGAAGATGTCCTAGGGCAAGGAAGACGCAGAAAGAAGGATGCTAGGGCAGGAGGTCATCTCTTTGACCAGCGTTGACCAAGCGTTGACCATCTAGGGGTGCGGATTGGGTGTGGCTGCCTCTCCTAGGCAGGCTGCAATTTTTGGCACGAAAATCGAGGTGATCTGACTTTTAGTTTTACCGGTGTTGACTGCCCTAGTTTAGGGCTGCAAGTTGACTTCAGAAATCTGCAAATTCACTGTACTTTTGGGGCTGTTCAAGGGCTGTTTCTTCAGGTTGTTCAAGGACAAGTTGACCGGAAATTGACCAAGCATTTTGGAGGTCAATTTCAACTAGTTTGACCAAGTTTGACTTTGCTGATCTAGGGTTTGCTGCTGCTGATATAAAATTACAGAATTCAGATTTTGTACTATTTTTCTCTGCTGAACTATTGAAGATAAAAGAAGATTTGATCAAAGGGTTTCCCCGCATTGGGGTTTGTCCCTAGCTAGCCGCCACATCTTGTGTCTCTTGTCTTGGCTTGTTTTCTGTTGATCATTTAATATTCTATCTACACTTTACTTAATGTATATATGATTGCTAATCTGTGGCTAATAAGAAGAAAAATAAGTAAACTACTCTAAGCATAGAACATACCATAATTTAACACTCGCATTGTCTTAGGACTCCTGCATTGTAGTTCTCTCTACCGCTTCATCCGCATCCATCTCTACCCGACTCAGCCAGTCCTACTACTCCTCTTTGGTGCTCTCGTAGCACCTCGAGGATCCTGCCCCTCATCACCTGTAGTTCGCTTGACTACAGCTCGATGTCTCCCTACTTCCACTCAAGTGGTGCGTGTGCACTCATGGCATAGTCATCGTCTGCCAAAACTTCCTTCTCTGCTCGTGCTGGCTCTGCCTTAGTCTCGGAAGACTCTCCCTTACTCCTCTTCCTTGGACATTGGGTCGCATAATGACCCAACTCCCCATAGTGGAAGCACTTGATCTTGGAGAGATCTTTCTTCTTCCGCTTTTCCTGCTTTCCCTCAGATGCTAGGGCAACATCTTGCTCCTCTTGCTTGACTTTGATCCCCATGCTGTTGCTACCTGTCTTCGACTGCCGTCTGATCTCTTCTTGGTGAAGAGTCGCCTACATCTCGTCCCAAGGTGGGGGAGTCCTTCTGCCTAGTATACTCTGGACAAATACCTCCTAGTCTTCTGAGACAACATTCAGGGCTATCCCCACCATCAACTTCTGATCTGGTGTGGCTTCTATAGCAGTCAACTGATCTCGGATCTCATTCAGTCCTCCGAGGAAGGTGTCAATCGGTTCTTCCATCTTCATTTGATACGACCTCAACTGATTCTCAAGTAGCATTCTTCTCTGCACAAAAGTATGCTGGTACAATTTCTTGAGAGCCTCCCACATCTCAAATGCCGTTTCCTTCTTGACCCCGTCAAGGATGATGCTCTTAGCCCTTGCCATTGCCTCCTCGTACTTGTCGTTATCATTGGGGTTGACTGGGATAGCTATTACCTTCAAGGCGAAGTTCTTGACACAATTTCTGTCAAGTACGGAAAAGATTCTGGCCTTCCAGACTGCGAAGTTCGACGCTTCATCCAGTCTATCATGGTCTCTTACTCCGTGTAGTGCCATGATGCTCCTCTACTTCCCTGCTGGAAGTTCTTTGTTCGACTCCTCTGAGTCTCTACTTCCCGTCTGGAAGTTTTCTTCTAGACTCCCTCTGAGTCTTGATTTCCCTCTTGGAAATCCTTCCGCTGCTGTCGACATGCTCCCTACTCTGATCGTCTTGTGTAACCGCACCGCTAATCCAGGTTCCTCGGCGAGAAACCCTCAGTAGCAACTCCTTTTGGCCTTGCTCTATTAGGTATTGTTTTGACTACAGTACCTCACCATCTCCACTCTGCAATATTCCCACAGCCTTCTAAACCCTAGCAACTTGAAGATGAGAGCTCCTAGGTGCTGCGCAATCCTGGCACCAACGACTTGACCTCCTCAGCCAATTGCATCAGCCCTCCCAGCACTGCGTGGCTCTACGTGAGGCTCTTTTTTCCTTCCTTAGCCTCTGCGCTACCTCTTCTCAATGCACCCTTGATGATGCAGTCACTGTGTCACCCTTCCCTTGCTGCTGCTTTGCTAGAAACAACTTCTGTCACCTCAGGACAACTGTTTTTTGCTGCTATTGCTCCGCTCAACTGATGTCCTTAGTCCACCTGTGATTTGCAATCACCTTTTGATACCATGTTGAAGTTTCTAAGTTTACTTAGTTAGAAACCCTCCATGCACTTTATCTAATTTATTCCTACCTACTTGTTATTTTACTTAACAAGTAATTTACAATGTAAATACTGAAAATAAACACTAGTGCATGCTCAACATATTATAGATCAACAACTAAAGGAAATAGAAACAATCACACCATATGACACCATTATTTTTGGACTAATGTCCCTAGAAAAACCCAATGTGGGAAAACCAGTGCAACTATTTGAGGGTTTTCTTATTAAGCAATATCAGAGTACAATCTGGGTTTCGAAATTGGCCTACCCAACAGAGAATTTCCTTGGCAGTAATACCTTTCGGTTTTTGACAAATCTCCTAGCTGAAACCTCGGATAATCCTTTCGGCTGCTACTCAGCACCAATCTGCTCCTAAAACCCCAACGTCAGCCTCTCTTTGGACTGCGTTAGCCCATCTCTACCTAGTGTTGGTCCTGTGTCACCCCGGATGGGTTTGCGTCAGCCTTAGGAGGCCTTGCATCAGCCCTTTGGCCCTCTGCGTTAGCAACGCTAGCCTCTCTGAGGCTCTGCGCAGCTCCTGGCTACCTCTGCGTGGCCTTGCGGTAGCCTTGGCTTGCTCTGCATCACTCTCCTTGGCTACTATGTTGCTTTCTCGACACTATCTCTGCCTCTCTGTCTCTCTATACTCAAATGCTCCTCAGCTGCATCTCCCGGTCACTAATTCTATCTCTCTTAGCAAACCCCGCTCTAGAGAATAGAATCACTGATCACTCTGGTGTTTTTTCCAAGTGACCTTCAAGCCTTCTCTTATACTTTTGATGTTGACATATCAACGACTGAGATTAAGTCCCATATCAAAGACTAAGATTAGATCTGGCTTGATCCATGTCTTTTGGACCATTCTAACATGGTTTCATTTTAATCCACATTAATGTTTTGTTTTCCGTAAGTTTAGACTTAGGGACTCCATTAAAAATACTAACTATTTTAATATCTCCTGAACTGTTTAGTATTTGCCCAAACCCTTTCTGGGTATTGGAGATCTCATGTGCCCTAACCTCTCCACCAAATTTCGTGGCTAGAGCACATCCGATGCTACCCCAAATCAACATAGAGCACATCTGATGCTACCTCAAATCAACAATAGACACTTCCTTTACTCAGCCACGACAGAAGTGCTTATCTTGTCTATCTCAGCGTGCAGCGGATGCACCTGCTAGTGCTGCTATTTCTATAGTTGCAGTTGGAGATGGTGATGAGGGGGAGGAGCCATGGGTTTCCCTGTCTGACTCTGATTCAGAGTATGAGCCAGATGATGTTGGCTTCTCTAGCTGTAGCCCGTAGTACTGGTGACTAGTGATGTTTTACAATTTACTTTTGTTGTAGAGGCCATTTAGAGCCTCCTTGGTTATGTGTTTTTGTTTTGATCTCTATATCATGTATGTATTGGACAATGCACTGGGTGCTATTTTGATATGATGGATATATTCATGAGCCTACTTTGTCATATGTTGTCTTCTCTCTATATTCTAATGCTTTGTGTTTGGAAACATGAATGAAAATCTTTAAAATTATGTTTTTTCATAAAAAAATAAATATTTAATGTATTTTTTTACAACGATTGGGTCATTGAAATCAAACCGGCCGAGTCGATATCGAGTCGGAGTTGGGGTCGGAGCCGACCCTCGACCGTTCCAAACCCGAGCCAGAGTTTTAAAACATTGCTATGTATATGAGTGTTATCTGTGGGCAAAAGTATATGCGATTAGAAATAAAATGAAGGCTTTGCAATCTGAGGAAAGAAGTAGGCTGAGGGCATCTGAAAACCACAACAAGGATTATGAGTGGAAGTAATATCAATTCTGATATCTTGGCATTTGATTTCTTTTGTTCTGGCGCAAGTGGTTGCTTATGATGGTGTAATCATGGACCGGGTTGCACGAATTAGCTGAAGTCTTTGACCCCTTTTCGATGCTCCAGACCTGAGGGAGTATTTAATGTTTGACCTCATACTATGGTGCAATTCACATGCTTTTGGTGCATTTGGTGAATCGTTCTTATTGAAAGGATGGCTAGAGATTGATAATGAGTACAACTTGTGAGCTAGACAAAATCGTGTTCATGGTAACTTGGTGCGTAAGGGCTAGTTAGAGTTTAGATTAGGTGTTGCATATGACAAAGAATACAAATGTCAGATTTGAATGCATTGAAGCTAGCAACAATAGCAATGCAGTGACAATACAACTTGATGTATTCATGAGTAAACATGTTGCATTGCATTAGTGTGTTTTGCATTCTTGTGTGTGCATCCTTCTTTTGAAATTGTTCATATTGATGTGCTTGCATAATAGCTAGATATCATTTTTAGCTAACATTTTATTTTATCCTACATTGCAAGGGTGATGGTTAACACATTACTTAGTTTCTATCAACAAGTTGTTGTGAGTGTACATGTAACAAGTCGATGAGCACCAAGGATCGCTGGAGTTCACATGCACTCCTCATTGGATAGCCATCCAACCAGTTTCCCTATATGATCAATTCAAAACACGATGTCAAGATGCTCCACTTCTTGCTCTTGTCAAATCTCTCTCCCATCTCACATTCCTTTTTGAAGGAAGGTGGGTCACCCATTAGTAGGTACTTTAGTCATTTTTGCAATCATGTGCTTTTATTTAATGTTATATGCAGACTAATATGAATCACAGGGAAAACCTGAATAATTGACTGATCTTGACTGTATTCTTATTTTGTTCCCTAGGAGGTTAGTCTGTGACTCTAGTCAAGTGGGACTTCCTCTAAGGCCTTAGGGTTTTAGGAGGGGCACTACTAGGAAATCACTAATTGAAGTAATGTATCTAAGGTAATCCATACTTCCCACTTCCCATCCTCCCCTCTTATTCATCTGCATTCTTTGGGTTGGTGGTCATTGGTCATTAGGATTGGCACCCTCCATCCATATCCTTAGGTCTAGGTCCGGAAACTTAGCCTTGAAGGTTGATGCAGCTAGAAGAAAGGTAAAAGCATAGAAGACCACAACAAAAGAAAAATGTAAAATGCAAAGATGGTTGGGACATTTATTTAGGGCATGAGAAAACACCTAGCATGAGCTTCATCCTCCTTATTAACCATCACCCAGTTCCTCAAGCATTTAATGCTGGATTTGAAAAGAATTGTTCTCTTGCCCCAACCCTGATAAACAATAAATTACTTCATCCGAAAAGGGTAATGGGAAATTTCAAAAGAGAACTTCAACTCCTAAGCTATACACCTAATAAGGGAAAGTCATAAAAAGTAAAAGGCACACCAAAGGGGTGGAAAAAGCAAGCCAAGGAAAGGAGTAACTCATGCCTCCACACTTACTCCCTCTTTACATCTATACACTAAGAATGTTGGACCCTCATTAGTTGGTCTCATGGCCATGAAAGCTTCCCTAAATCATTTTCCAATCTGTAGTCGTCATTATCACACATGCCTATGGATTGATGGGCTAGCCTAGGACATGTCACTCCCATATGGGTTGGAAACACCCAATAGGGTTGTTGACCTAACTATCCCTAATATAAGTGAGGTAACTTGTTTACATGTCTTAATCTAGTTAGACATTTGTAGGTGAGTTTTGTGTGAAGTATCGTGGTGCCCCTAATATTAGGTATGGTCCACTATGATGCATTTATGGTTTCTCTAATGATTGTTGACTTCCCTTGATCTTGAGAGGGTTTTGTTAGGGGATGTTATCACAACAACATACATCCCTTGAGAGTTGATATTCATTTAATTCAACAACACTTTAAGTTGTTATACCAAGTCCAAAGAGCAGTTTTGACCTTGATGATGTGGTGTTTCCCTTCCAGAGTTGAGCATTAGGCTATGAGATGGTTCCACATGGTGCTTGGCTCTCATGAGTACCCCCAGATGCGAAAGTATTGAGCCACTAAAGGCTTGGTGCTGGATTTATTGATGATGTGTGCCCAGATAGACCTAAGACACCCCTAAGTTGGCCTTGACAATGTTTCATGGGCATTGCTTGTTCTAGAGCCTAGATGATAATGGTTATCCATGAGATGACATGGGAGGGATTTTACATCACTAGTAGACCTCAACGCTTGAGCATGATGGTGCCATGTCACCCCTTTTGCCCTAGGGTGCAATGATGATGATGCCATGGTTTTGGAGTTATTACCCATATACTTGAGCTTTTCGTTGGAGTATGGAGCACACATGATCTATTTGTCACTTGCTTCTGGCATATTAGGCATCTATGAAGGATGACATCATTGTGGAGGACATAATTTCCCGACACATGTGGGCTATTTTGGCATTTATTGTTATGCTTTTGAGCTATATTGTGGTTTGCTTCTAGCCTCTCACCTATTGAACACATAAGAAAGATTGTTTTAGGGACTTGCTTGTAAAATTAGTGGAACTACGGTAAGAGTGTGAATTAGTCTCTTGTCTCTATATTTTGGGTCAAAATGTGATATTTTTCATGTTGCAAGTTCTCTTGGAATTGGTTTTTGCTTGGAGATGTTTGCTTGGGATTGATTGATGTGTTTCTCTTGGAAAAACTTGTAAGGCTAATGCATCTTTTCTATATTTTGCATATTGTATGTGTAGTAGGGTTTCTATTTTGTGCCATGATTTAATTTCTAAATCTTGCTCCTTTATGTAATGCGAAATTGTTTTCCAAGAAATCTTTAAGTAAACTCTGAGTGTGCATTCTTTAAATTTAAAATCTCCCATCGCAGGGAAAATCACTATGGTTTTAGAAGTGGATGCCCTTGTCACCCCCCTCCTCGCCCCCCTCTCCCACCCCCTTGCTCCACAAGGCCATTCTCATTGATCTTGAACCGAGAAGACTCTGTCAAGCCCATTTAGGAGAAGGAACCAGTCATAAAAGTGTTGATCAACCATATTTGTTATTAAATTTATCCTTTTTCTTTCTTTTTCCTAGATATCTACGGTTATGGCTAGGATTTTATGTGGACTATTGCTAAAGAGTAAATTTATGTTAAATGTTTTATGGTTCTTAAAGTAGGAAATGCATTGATAAATAATTTAAAAGAAAAATCTAGCATTGTTGCATGTTAAATCTTCCTTTTTAGGACTGACATCACCATTTATTTGTTGTTTATGCATGATTTCAGCCATAAAACTCCATTGCAAATCGTAATTCCTTGGTATTAATTTGAAGGTCTTACTCCTTTTGTTGATTATCCATTTAAATACCTTTTCTTTTGGTTGTTATATGGTATCATTTACCTTATCATTTGAAAATATGAAAAATTCTAACTTATAACAACCCTTTAATAAATCTAGGAATACAATACTTGAACTTTGGCATAGAACGCTAAGGCCTTTAGGGTCCACTGGTACTATATCCCATTTAATAGACCTCCTATCAATCACTTTGAGACATTATCATTGAATATCCTTTAAATGAGGTGACAATCACAACCCTTTCTCTTGTTACTCTAAGGTATGGTTCTTCCTAGGGGGGTTTTGCACTCAGCCTATTATATTTTTTCAACAACAATATCCAAGGAAACCTAGAAGAGAAGTGCAACCTTTGTATTAGGGTGAAACCCTAAAGAAGTGATCTGAATCACAACCTTGTAGTTGATGATGAGAAAACTTGTAACCAAATGTTGAAGACTAAAATGAACCCTAAAAAGTGAGATGATCAAAGCAAACTTCCAAACCTATTGGTGGTAGGAGCCCTTGAAGGCGGGTTGAAACCTGAGAAAACCTAAAGAAGAGATAAGTTGAGAAGCTCTAGATTGGCAACCCTTATGATAGTGCCTCTAGAGTCTAGTGAAAAATCTATGGATCACGTAGACAAAAAATAAGATTTGGAAACCATAGTTGTGTAACCCTTTCGAAAATGCCACCATCTCCAAAAATTGGTGTTGAAAAATCAGATATAGAAACCCTAATTCTAGTCTGGCAAAATACTGATGTCATTATAAAAAATCTCTGAAAACTTGCCAAAAGGTCAACTTTGATGCCTTGATTCTGTAGTCAGGAAAACGAGCAATGTTATGAACCCAGAGCCCTATAACAACAACTAGAAAAAATGTTGAAATAAATCACAAGTAAAACCTAGCTTTAGGTGCTCAAATCAGTGTAATTAACACAAAAAATAGGCTCAACAACCTTAAAAAAAGTGTTTTTCAGCTAGCAAAAATCACCACGAAAAAAAACCTAATGTTCATCTTATTTGGTTCTACCTGATGCCAAAATCTGATATCAATAACATGAACATCCAAAGTAGAACCCTAACAAGAATGAAGTAGCTAGGAAAGATTAACACACTCTGATACCATATTGAGATCACAAACAAAAAGAGTAAAGGAGAAAAAAAAGAAGAAGACTAAAATAGTGCATTAAAATTGATCATTAATGTGCTAAA
Organism: Pinus taeda; assembly: GCA_000404065.3. NCBI lineage: Eukaryota > Viridiplantae > Streptophyta > Pinopsida > Pinales > Pinaceae > Pinus > Pinus taeda. The sequence goes on along the minus strand of APFE030386346.1, from coordinate 23,577 downwards.
TGGAGATAGGTCAAGTGCACTAGTGAGAGAAAAAAACAACAACAAAAGAACAAGAGTGTGCCAACACTAGATTTGGGCTCCCATAGACTTGACCACTTGTATAAGAGAGCCTTAATTCAATGATTAAAAATGATGATTTACAATTGAGGTTTGAGTTGTGAATAATGCACAACCCAAGTAAGTTGTCTTCCCAAGAGGGGTTATGGGCACACAAAGTAGGGACCACTCTCAAATATGGTTATTGAGCCTACATATCAAAGTTGACTAGGTTGGCTTTAACCATGCCTAGTAATGCAATAACTAAAATAAGTATGGCCTAAACCTTGAGTATATATATATATATATATATATAATATTTGTTGCTATATTAACAAATTACACCAATAATTCCAATGAGGTATGCCAGTGTTATAATTGTACTTATGAGGGATAAATATTGAACATGAAAACGGATCAAATAAATGTGAACAATTCCTTTGTCATCCATAGGAAATATCCTTATCTTACAATTGAAGTACAAAATGAAATAAAAATCGACTTTGAGCACCTATTTGTGTTTGACACTTCTTTATTATAACCCTTACAATGATGTAGCAATAGGCATTCTCTAATACTAGAAAGCAATGCCCTATGAAATTGGATTAAGTGATTATGTTGTTTCTATTGTTCTGGAAGATCCATCTGAAAACTGTCCACTATGATTTATAAAGATGGTTCTTTTAAATAAGAGATACCCAATTCATGTGCATGTAATTGTTATTATGCAATCTTATGCCTTGTGTATTTATGATGTAGGGCTTTTAAGCATGCAGAAAGAGTAAATGCAAAGAGGTTGTTTCTTGTCGGGCAAGCTGAGTGGGAATGTGGTGCTGTGCGTGTAAAAGATCTTGCAACTAGAGAAGAATCTGATATATTGATTAGTGATTTATTATAAAACTCTACCTTTCATCATCTGTTTCTTCAACAATAAATCTCAACATATTTATGGTCTTGCAAAGTTTTCGAAGGGGGGAAGCAATCTTGTCCAATTTTCAATCCTTGGATTTTTCTTGCATGCATATGTACCAAGAGTTGATGCACATTCAGATTGGAGAAATAACATGTTATGGAGGTTGGAGATAGAAAAGAGAGGTTTATTGGTTGGTCGTAGGCACATGTTTGGAAGGAGACACAAAAACATTTTTCCATTGTAAGAAAGTATTATTCTTTATTTTTTGTCTGTAGAGAAATGTTATTTCATATGCTTCTCAAGTATTCAAATTGAGAGATATCCACATTATTAAAATGGAGCTAATGACTACTCAGGAATATTGCTTACAAATTCTGCAGTGCAGAGGAAAACATTTTTCTTTAATTATTAGCTGCAAAGCATTGTCATTTCATATGTTTTTCAAGTCTCAAAATTGAGAAACCTACAACATATGTACTCGTAATTATTGATTTTTGGATAAACTTGCATTCTATCTTCATGAGTCGCTAAAACAATCTTTGTCAACATACTAATAGAATTTGGGATGCCAAATGCATCCTATCTTTTTCTTGCAACGTATGATCCTTCAATTTAACTCTTCACCATTTGTCGATGTACACCTCCAAGAAGTTTTGCAAGAGGTTTGAATATTTATAAAAGAAATTGTTGGTCTGTTTTAATGGAAATAAATTTTTTATGAAATAAAAATGTATGTTTTTAATCCCTGCATAGATGAGACTTAAGGATCAAATGTAATTCTATGTTTGTTAGACAGAAAGCATGCTTTGTGCACACAATCTCTTAGTATATACAATTTTACCAGGAAAATTGGATTTGGAGACTATATTGTCCAACAACTTTTACATGAAACATTATGTGAAGGTAATACAGTCACATAAAGTATTTGTGACATGAATTGAACACAATGCCAAGAATGCAAGAAGATATCCACACAAGGAATAACAAGGGAGTAAGTATGAAAGGATGAAAAGAGGATTGTCAACACTATGTACATATGGTACAATTTTCATTGTATTAATTTATTATAGATTATAAAATTGTTGGGATAGTAATCAAAGCTGACCAAGTCTAAAATAAAATACATTAAATTGGTTGAGTGATCGAATTAAACTAATTCAGCCAAAAAGAGAGGATAAATTAACACATTGATATAGTTTCTTGTAATCCAGGTTACAATGCCTATTAATACAATAACTAAAATAAAGCATGGGCTAAGTCTTCATTACAAATACAGTTGTAATATATATAATTTTTTGTGGCTACATTACAAATTACACCAATAATTCCAAAATGATATGTTAGTGTTATATATTTGAAAGTAGGAGGGACCAATGTTAAAAATGGCAAGTAATTATGGACCTTTCAAAACCAATCAAAGAGATGCTACCAATTCCTTCCTATTGACCTTTCAAAACCGATGAAAGAGATGTGACCATATCCTTACTATTGCCATCCGCATAAGTATCCTCAATTATTGCAGTTGAAATACAAAGTGATATTGAAAGAAGTTTGAGCACCTGTCTATGTCTGGCACAAGACATTTTTTAATACTAGAAAGCAATCTCCTATGAAATTGGATTAAGTGATTATGCTGTTTCTGTTGTTCTTCTGGAAACTCCATTTCAAAACCTTGTTGTGTAATTTATAATGATCATTGTGTTCGATAAGGCTCACCCAATTCATGTGTATGTAATTGTTATTATACAATCTTATGGCTTGTGTATTTATGCTGTAAGACTTTTAAGAATACAAAAACAGTAAATGAAAAGAGGTTGTTTCTGGTTGGGGACGCTGTGTGGGAACATGGTGCTATGTCTGTAAAATATCTTGCAAACAGAGAGGAACCTGATATGTTGATTAATAATTTATTATAAAACTATACCTTTCATCACTCATTTTTGCTACAAAAAATCTGATTATATATGGTCTTGGAAACTTTTCAAAGAGGGAAAGCAATATTGCCTAATTCTTAGACATATGTACCTAAAGTTCATGCACAGTAAGATTCGAGAGATGACAATGTTATGGAGGTCGGAGAAGGAAAAGGGAGATTTATTGGCTGGTCGTACACAAATGTTTGGAATGATACACATAAAAATATTTGCACATTGTAAATGTTCTTTGTTTTTCACCTTTAGAGCAATAACATTTCATATGATTCTCAAGTATTTGAAATGAGAGATATCCACATTATTAAAATGAAGCAAATGACTACTGGGGAATATTGTTTCCAAATTCTGCAATGCAAAGGAAAACATTCCACTTTAATATTAGTTGCAAAGCAATGCCATTTCATGTGCTTCTCGAGTATCAAAATTGAGAGACCTACAAGCTCCAGAGGCCTGCAACAATTGAAAAAAATGTTGAAAAAAATCACAAGTAAAACGCTGTGTTGGGTGATCAAATTAGTGTAATTAACATGCAAAATAGGCTTAACAACCTTAAAAAAAAAGTGTTTTCCACCTAGCAAAAAATCACCATTAAAAAAACCTAATGTTCATCTTATTTGGTTCTTCCATATGCCAAAATATGATACCAACAACATGAACCAAAGAAGAACCCTAACAACAATGAAGTATAATAGATTTGAGGCTTCTGTGATCTGCGTTTTGTGTGGTGATGTCTTCCGAAGTCATCACATTCATGATTTTATGTATCGATGTTTTCGAACCATCCTCTGTGGTTCATCATCAGGATTAGATATGTGAAAAAGTCAGAGATTCATGGGTAATAAATAGAGGGTAGGGTAGGGATGGTAATGTAAGGAGCCGATAGGTTTGATAATGCTTCTAGATCAGATTTAGTTTAATTAATTAATTCTATTATTAAGTTTTTATTTTTTATTATAATTTTTATTAAAATTTTCTTATAATTTATTAAGAATTAATAAACTTAATAATATTGATGTAGTTTTGATAAAAGATTCATATTAATCGCGTGATATAATATTAGTAAGGTTGTGCACTAACAAAATATTTTTTTGTATCTAATAGTTTTTGTTGAAAATAAAATTATTATACTAAAGCTTGTAATGATCTAATGGTCTAATGTTTGCAAGATCTTTATTAAGCAAGTATTTAATAAAGAAAATATCTTGTCTTATTATATTACAAATGAAAATATATATATAATAATTCCTTCAAACTTGATTTAAATGGTTAAACTTAATGTTAAAATGTAAAGTGAATATATTATATTAATTAATAAATATAAGGTATTCTATTAGTTCCTCAGTTTAGATGCTAGATTAATATTATGTGTTGATTTACAAAGTTTTCTGGTGTTTAATTAATACTAGATTGGTTTAACTAAGGTTTTAAATAAAATTAAATGAGCTTTATCTTAATAAGTATTTCAGGATTGAAAGAGAAAGGATGGGTTCTTGATTATTTATATTTATATTTATTCAGAAATAATTTTAAAGATTCTAGGGATTGGTGAACCATAAGAAGTATCTAGGAGATGGTAGAATCCCTTGTTAGCATTGGGATCTAATTACCACTAATTTTCCACCGGTCATCGATCTTATTTCAATAGCTTCTCTAAATTTTCTATGGTGGTAATGATCAATTTTGGCCACAACACGAGTTTTCTATGCAAATGTGATGATTTGTCTTACTAGAGTGCTCGACCAAATCTTAGGTTTTGGAGCGGTTATGTTTAATGTCAGCAGCATGTTCTCGAATCCTAGCTAATATGGAACGACCGGTCTCACCAATTTAGGCCTTGCCACATGAACAAGGAAACAAATAAACCCCTTTGTGGTGTTTAGGATCAATAGGATCTTTTACCAATTTCAGACATCTGATAATTTTATTCATGGGTTTGAAAGTGGTTTTTATATTATTATTTTTTAAAATGTGTGAAATCTTATTAGTGGTGCCTAGAATGTAGGGAAGGTGAACCCAAGCACAATCATTCATAGGTTGTTTGTTTTCGGGATTCTCCGCTTTTTTGAAAGCTTTGATTCTTTGGTGTCTTCTATATCCATTCTTCTCAAAAACATCAGAGAGGTGGTTCTTTTCTTGCTCAAAATGGTTGTGATCTTTAATACGCACAACCCTCGTAGCTAGAGTGTTGAGCACCCCGAGTTTCTGAGCAGGATGATGGTGAGAGTTTGCATGCAGGTAATGTTCAGTGTGGGTTTTCTTACGATAGACTTGGTGAGATATTGAGCCATCTTAGTTTCTCTTGATTAGGATATCAAGAAAGGGAAGACAACCCTTCTCTTCCACTTCCATAGTAAACTTTATGGAAGTGGAAGAGAAGCAGACAATAAAAATTAACACATTCTGATACCATATTGAGATCACAAACAAAAAAAGTAGAGGAGAAAAAAAAATCAAGACAAAAATAGTGCATTGGATCGAACATTAATGTGCTAAAATGGAGATAGGTCAAGTATATATATATATGTGTGTGTGTGTGGTGTGTGTTGTGTGTTATTGCTACATTTACAAAGTACACCAATAATTCCAACAGGTTATGTCAGTGTTATAAATGTACTTATGAGGAACAAATATTAAACATGACAACCAATTATGGACCTTTCAAAACGTATCAAATAAATGTGATCATTTCCTTACCATTGTCATCCATAAGAAGTGTCGTCAATTCTTGCAATTGAAGTACAAAATGAAATAAAAAACAACTCTAAGCACCTATTTGTGTTTGAAACTTTTTATTATAACCCTTACAATAATGTAATTGTAGACATTCTCTAATACTAGAAATAAATGCCCTATGAAATTGGATTAAGTGATTATGTTGTTTCTATTGTTCTCGAAGCTCCACTTGAAAATTGTCCACTATGATTTATAAAGATGGTTCTTTTAAATAAGAGACACCCAATTCATGTGCATGCAATTTTTATTATGCAATCTTATGCCTTGTGTATTTATGATGTAGGGATTTTAAGCATACATAAAGTAAATGCAAAGAGGTTGTTTCTTGTCGGGCATGTTGAATGGGAATGTGGTGTTGTGCGTGTAAAATATCTTGCAACCAGATAAGAATATGATATATTGATTAGTGATTTATTATAAAAGTCTACCTTTCATCATCTATTTCTTCAACAAAGAATCTCAACGTATTTATGGCCTTGTAAAGTTTTCAAAGCAGGAAAGCAATCTTGTCCATTTTTTCGATCCTTGGATTTTCCTTAGATGCATGTATACCTAGAGTTGATGCACATTTAGATTGCAGAAAAACATGTTATGGAGGTTGGATAAAGAAAAGGGTGATTTACTGGTTGGTCATAGGCAAATGTTTGGAAGGAGACACGTAAAAACATTTGCCCATTGTAAGAAAGTGTTCCTCATCCTTTTTTACCTGCAGAGCAATGTTATTTCATATGCTTCTCACGTATTCAAATTGAGAGATATCAACATTATTAAAATGGAGCCAATCACTACTCATGATTACTGCTTACAAATTTTGCAGTGCAAAGGAAAACATTTTTCTTTAATTATTAGCTGCAAGGCAATGTCATTTCATATGCTTTTCAAGTCTCAAGAGCTACAACATATGAAGTCTTAGTTAATTATTTTGTTAAACTTGCATAGTGTCTATCTTCATAAGTCACTAAAACAATCTTTGTCAACATGCCAATAGCAATTAGAATGCCAAATGCAAAAAATATTTTTCTTGCAACGCATGATCCTTCAATTTAACTCTTCACCATTTTTTATGTTCACCTCCTAGATGTTGTGCAATAGGTTTGATCTTTATAAAATAAATTGTTGGTATGTTTTTCATGGAAATATATTTTTTATAAAATAAAGACGTGTTTTTAACCCTTGGATAGATGAGGCTTAAGGGTCAAATGTAATTCTATGTTTGTTAGATAGAAAGCATGCTTTGTGCACACAATCTCTTAGTATATACAGTTTTACTAGGAAAATTGGAGTTGAAGACTATATTGTACGAATAAGTTTTATATGAAACATCATGTGAAGGTAATACAATCACCTAATGTATTAGTGACATTAATTGAACACAATGCCAGTTATGCAAGAAGATATTCACACACAAGGAATAACAAGGGAACAAGTATGAAAGGATGAAACGCGGATTGTGAACACTATGTACACATGGTACAATTTTCATTGTATTAGTTTATTATAGATTATAAAATTGTTGGGATAGTCATCAAAGCTGACCAAGTCTTCAATAAAATACATTAAAGTGGTTGAGTGATCAAATTAAACTAATTCAACTAGAAAGAATGAGGATAAATTAACACATTGATGTAGTTTGTTGTATTCCATAACTGGACAAGACCATGCCTATTAATACATTAACTAAAATAAAGCATGGCCTAAGTCTTCATTACAAATACACTAGTGGTATATATAATTTTTTGTGGCTACATTATAAATTACACCAATAATTCCAAAAGGGTATGTTAGTATTATAAGTATATTTGAAAGTAGGAGGGACCAATCCTAAACATGGAAACTGATTATGGACCTTTCAAACCTATCAAAGAGATGCGACCTATTCCTTCCTATTGACCTTTCAAAACCAATCAAAGAGATGTTACCATATCCTTACTATTGCCATCCACAAGAAGTATACTCAATTATTGTAGTAGAAGGACAAAGTGATATTGAAAGAACTTTGAGTACCTGTCTATGTGTGATACTTTTTTATTATAGTGTTTACAATGATGAAGCGATAGACATTTTTTAATACTAGAAGGCAATCTCCCATGAAATTGGATTAATTGATTATGTTGTCTCTGTTCTTCTTTTGGAAACTCAATTTGAAAGTTGTGAAGTGTAATTTATAATAATGATTGATTTAGATTAGACTCGCCCAATTCATGTATATGCAATTGTTATTGCACAATCTTATGGCTTGTATATTTATGATGTAGGACTTTTAAGCATAGAAAAAGAGTATATGAAAAGAGGTGATTTCTTGTTGTGGACGTTGAGTGGGAACATGGAGATGTGTGTGTAAAAGATATTGCAAACAAAGAGGAACTTGATACGTTGATTTGTGATTCATTATAAAAGTATACCTTTCATCACTCATTTTTTCAACAATGTATATGATTATATATATGGTCTTGGAATCATTTCAAAGAGGGAAAGCAATAATTGCCTAATTCTTAGACATATGTACCTAGAGTTCATGCACATTCATATTGGAGAGATAACATGTTAGGGAGGTAGGAGAAGGAAAAGGGAAATTTACTGTTTGGCCGTAGACAAATGTTTGTAATGATGCACATAAAAACAATTTGACATTGTAAATGTTCCTCTTCATTTTTTACCTTCAGAGTATTGCCATTTCATATTCTTCTCAAGTATTTGAATTAAGATATATCTATTGGAGAATGTATCTAGTGCGAGTCTTCATAAATGTACTTGAGTCATGATGTAATATAGTTATCAAAACAAATAGAAATAAATTTTATTATTAAATAATTTGACTTATTAAAGTATGGGTTTCATGCTCAGGTCAACTATTTTTAGGTCAAAACCTCCATTGTAGGCTTCTAGGGTTTATCTCAAGTGTCCTTGTCCATGTCATAATGTAAATAACCCTTCCTGGGATTTATTTGTCAAAGAATAAATTTATTTTACTATATTTTAGGTCTTCTTAGGGAGGTCAGAGAAGGAAAATGGAGATTTACTGGTTGGTCATAGACAAATGTTAGGAATGATACACATGAAAAAATTTGCACATTGTAAATGTTACTCTTCATTTTATACCTTCATAGCAATGCCATTTCATATGCTTCTCAAGTATTTGAATTGTGAGATATCGACATTAATAAAATGGAGCAAATCACTGTTTGGGAATTTGTTTCCAAATTCTGTAATATAGAGGAAAACATTTCACTTTAATATTAATTGCAAAGAAATGTCATTTCATTTGCTTCTCAAGTATCAAAATTGAGAGAACTACAAACGCTAGAGCCCTGCAACAACAATTGGAAAAAATGTTGAAATAAATCATAAGTAAAGCCTTGTGATGGGTGATCAAATTAGTTTAATTAACACACAAAATAATCTCAACAACCGTAAAAGGTGTTTTCTAGATAAGAAAAATCATCATTAAAAAAACCCTAATGTTCATCTTATTTGGTTCTTCCTGATGCCAAAATATGATACCAACAACATAAACAACCAAAGAAGAACCCTAACAACAATGAAGTAGATAGGAAATAATAACACACTCTGATACAATATTGAGATCACAAACAAAAGAGTAAAGGAGAAAAAAAATCAAGACTAAAATAATGCATTGGAATTGACCATTAATGTGCTAAATGGATATAGGTCAAATGCACTAGTGAGAGAGAAAAAAAAAGACAACAAAAGAACAAGAATGTGCCAACACTAGATTTGGGTTCCCATAGACTTGACCACTTATATAAGAGTGTCTTAATTCAATGATTAAAAACGATGATTTACGATTGAGGTTTGAGTTGTGTATAATGCACAACCCAAGTAGGTTTCCTTCCCAAGAGCGGTTATGGGCACACATAACTAGGGACCACTCTCAAATATGATTATTGAGCCTAAATATCAAAGTTGACTAGGTTGGTTTTAACCATGCCTAGTAATACAATAACTAAAATAAGTATGTCATAAAATTTGATTATATATATATAGATAGATAGATATATAGACATATATATGTTGTTGATACATTTACAAATTACACCAATAATTCCAATGGGGTATGTAAGTGTTATAGATGTACTTACGAGGGACAAATATTAAACATGAAAACTAATTATGGACCTTTCAGAACGGATCAAATAAATGTGACCAATTCCTTACTATTGTCATCCATAGGAAGTATCCTCAATTCTTGCAATTTAAGTACAAAATGAAATAGGAAAAAACTTTGAGAACCTATTTGTGTTTTAGTCTTTTTTATTATAACCCTTACAATGATGTAGCAGTAGACATTCCCTAATACTAGAAAGGAATGCCCTATGAAATTGGATTAAGTGATTATGTTGTTTCTATTGTTCTCGAAGCTCCATTTGAAAATTGTCCACTATGATTATTAAAGATGGTTCTTTTAAATAAGAGATACCCAATTCATGTGCATGTAATTTTTCTTATGCAATCTTATGCCTTGTGTATTTATGATGTAGGGCTTTTAAGCATGCAGAAAAGTAAATGCAAAGGGATTGTTTCTTGTCGGGTAGGATGAGTGGGAATGTGGTGTTGTGCGTGTAAAAGATCTTACAACCAGAGAAGAATCTAGTATTTGATTAGTGATTTATTATAAAAGTCTACCTTTCATCATGTATTTCCTCAACAAATAATCTCAACATGTTTATGGTTTGTTCAATTTGATTTTCCGGATTCATCGCATTTATGTTGATTTCGAGATCGTCATTCCAAACCTACCAGTAAGGTTCATCATCAGGATAGAAAGGTATGGAAAACTGAACAACCTTGGTAATTAATAAATAGGGAAACGTTATTAGGGTTTTCTTAGAAATGCCCAACAATGAAAATTATAAAGATGATTATGTTTATTAATAAAATCATTAAATTGATAAGATTAAATAAGATGTTAATTAAAATATTAATTAATATATTTTTAGAATTAATTTATTTGTAGTTATATTATAATAAAGCTTATAATATTCTTTTATATTAATATATATTTGATATATTAAAATTAATTAGTATCTTTAAAAATATTTATATGTTTGATTTGTGTTAAATAATGAAAGGAATCATATTAACTAAATAGACCTAGGGGGAGAATTAATTATTTAAGGGGTTTTTAGTTAAGAAGTTCCAAAAGATATGGATTTTGCTGATAATGTGGGAATCCAATTTTACTAATGATCCATCCTTCATCCCTATTTAAGGTTTTTAGGATGTTTATTGATTTCAATGGCCTCTCTAAATTTTCTATGGGAGTAGTGGTCAATTTTGGCAAGGATGTAGGTTTTCTCAATGTTTATGGTATTGCAAAGTTTTCAAAGTGGGAAAGCAATCTTGTCCAATTTCTCGATCCTTGGATTTTTCTTAGATGCATATGTATCTAGACTTGATAAACACTCAGATTGGAGAAATAACATGTTATGAAGGTTGGAGATAGAAAAGGGAGATTTAATGGTTGGTCGTAGGCAAATGTTTGGAAGGAGACACATAAAAACGTTTGTCCATTGTAAGAAAGTGTTCCTCTTCATTTTTTACCTGTAGAGAAATTTCATTTCATATGCTTCTCAAGTATTCAAATTGGGAGATATCCACATTATTAAAATGGGGTCAATGACTACTCAAGAATATTGCTTACAAATTATGTAGTTCATATGACTTTTTTTCTTTAATTACTAGCTGCAAAGTAATGCCATTTCATATGCTTGTCAAGTCTCAAAATTGAGAAACCTACAACATATGAACTCTTAGTTAATTATTTTGTTAAACTTGCATTCTATATTGATAAGTCACTAAAACAATCTTTGTCAACATACTAAAAGAAATTGGGATGCCAAATGCATCCTATCTTTTTCTTTCCACATATGATTCTTCAATTAAACTATTCACCATTTGTCGATGTACACCTCCGAGAAGTTTTGCAAAAGGTTTGAATCTTTATAAAATAGATTGTTGGTATATTTTTCATGGAAATAATTTTTTTATGAAATAAAATTGTGTTTTTAACCCCTTCATAGATGAGGCTTAATGATCAAATATAATTCTATGTTTGTTAGACATAAAGCATGCTTGGTACACACAATCTCATAGTATATACAATTTTACCAGGAAAATTGGAGTTGAAGACTATATTGTACCAACAAGTTTTACATGAAACATTATGTGAAGGTAATACAATCACCTAATGTATTAGTGACATTAATTGAACACAATGCCAGGAATGCAAGAAGATATTCACACACAAGGAATCACAAGGGAACAACTATGAAAGGATGAAAAGAGTATTGTCAACACTATGTCCATATGGTACAGTTTTCATTGTATTAGTTTATTATAGATTACAAAATTGTTGGGATAGAATCAAAGCTAACCAAGTCTCCAATAAAATACATTAAAGTGGTTGAGTGATCAAATTAAACCAATTCAGCGAAAACAATGAGGATAAATTAAGACATTGATGTAGTTTATTGTAATCCATAACTGGACAAGTTACCATGCCTATTAATACATAACTAAAATAAAGCATGGCCCAAGTCTTCATTACAAATATGCAAGGGATATATATAAATTTATGTGTCTACATTACAAATTACGCCAATAATTCCAAAAGAGTATGTCAGTGTTATAACTATATATGAAAGTAGGTGTGACAAATCTTAAACATTGCAACTAATTATGGACCTTTCAAAACCAATCAAAGAGATGCCACCAATTCCTTCCTATTGAACTTTAAAAACTGATGAAAGAGATGTGACCATATCCTTACTCTTTCCATCGATAGGAAGTATCCTCAATTATTGCAGTTGAAATACAAAATGGTATTGAAATAACTTTGAGCACCTGTCTATGTCTAATACCTTTTTATTATAGCATTTAGAATGATGGTGAAGTAGGCATTTCTTAATACTAGAAAGCAATCTCCTATGAAATTGGATTAAGTTATAATGTTTCTTATGTTCTTCTTCTTGAAACTCCATTTGAAAACTGTGAAGTGTAATTTATAATGATGATTGTTTTAGATAAGACTCCCCCAATTCATGTGTATGTAATTGTTATTATACAATCATATGTCTTGTGTATTTATGATGTAGGACTTTTAAGCATACAAAAAAGTAAATGAAAAGAGGTTGTTTCTTGTTAGGGAAGATGAGTGAGAACATGGTGGTGTGCGTGTAAAAGATCTTGCAAATAGGGAGGAACCTTATATGTTGATTATTTATTTATTATAAAATTATACCTTTCGTCACTCATTTTTTCAACAAGAATATGATTATATATATGGTCTTGGAAACTTTTCAAAGAGGGAAATAAATATTCTTAATTCTTAGACATATGTACCTAGAGTTCATGCACCATAATGGAGAGATAACATGTTAGGGAGGTTGGAGAAGGAAAAGGGAGATTTCCTAGTTGGTCGTAGACAAATGTTTGGAAGATACACAAAAACATTTGCACATTGTAAATGTTCCTATTCTTTTTATACCTTCAAAGCAATGCCATTTAATATGCTTCTCAATTATTTGAATTGAGAGATATCCACATGATTAAAATGGAGCAAATGACTACTCGGGAATGTTATTTCCAAATTTTGCAATGCACAGGAAGACATTCCTCTTTAATATTAGTTGCAAAGCAATGTCATTTCATGTGCTTCACAAGTATCAAAATTGAGAGACCTACAAGCTCCTAAAACCTTGCAAAAACAACTAGAAAAAATGTTGAAATAAATCACAAGTAAATGTTGGCAATATTCACATTGATGTCAAGTTAAGTTGATTGCTTAATGTTGATAAATGGTGTTGATGTCACTAAGAATATTAATGATAATTTATGTTGAATTGAAAGTGTACATAAATGTTGAATGATGAATATAAAAGACTGAAAGTGATGTGAAGTGCAAAGGCTATACTAATCAATGCGAAAGCTAAACATTGAGACAAAAGATGGAATACATATAAATGTTTGAACTGAAGATGTAGATAATCCAAATCTGATTTGTCTCTTGTAATTATTTCTGAATGCGTTGTTAATTCAACTCTATTTTTTTTTTTTTACAAACAAATTTCTGAACTCAAAATGAAAGGACAAGCTTGTGAGCAGTTTTGGAAGTCCAAGAGGCTATGTTTCATTGCATATTCCTCCAAAGAATACAAACAACCAAGAGGGATTACTTATAAAATAGACAATGTGGAATGAAACTGTGGTTTCTCTTTATATATGGAAGTGGTCTACATCAAAGAAAGGATGAGTAGTAGCAGAAGAGAAGAAGAGTGAAGAGAAGGAGCAGTTCAACAGAAAACTTGATAGTTGAATTGGATATGAGGTAACCAACTCTTGTGACTTGAGAAATTTCTGTTCTTTTCTATGTTGAAACTTGAAAAAGAATAGGTTGTAGCATGTTGAGGTAGGAGCCTCCCGTGGGTTGTAGATTACAGAAAACTAGTGGGAGTTGAAGCTTTCGTTGAGGTAGGAGCCTCTTGTAGGTTTGACCTGATAAAAACTCTGATGTACAAAGAAGTAGCAGCTTGCCTTTACATCACTTTCAGCCTAAAGTTCGTGGTTTTCTCCCTTCGGGGTTTCCACTTATATCTGGTGTCTTCATGTGTTTGAATCTTTCATGTTGGATGAATGCGTTGAAGTCTTGATAAACATATCAACAAACTGCTCTCCTTGAAATCTGCAAAAGGAATACAATAACTATTGAGAACAAACATAAATAATAAACTGCATAAGAAGAATATTAAGTTGAGTAGAAATAAATAGTTAAATTCCCGATTCACGCACCCCCCCCCCCCCTTCTCAGTAATTTTCCATCTTAAATATCAATTGGTATCAGATCAAAGTTCCTTTAGTAGTTGTCTAACATCTGGAAGGAGGTCCTAAGTAAGTAAAATGGCTAGCCAAGAAGGGTGTTCAACAAATAAGGCCCCTCTATTTATTGATACAAATTATGCATTCTAGAAAGTAAGAACGAAGACATATTTAATGTCTCTAGGAATATAAGTCTGGTCTGCTGTGTTGATAGGGTATGAAGAACCAAAGGAAACAACTAGTGATAAAGATGCCAAACTGAACTTTATAGCTAATGCAAAAGATCTAAATGCACTTCTAAGTGGCCTACGTGAATATGAATTTATCAAAGTAATGCATTGTGAGACAACTAGAGGTATTTGGGATAAATGAGAAAATATTCGTGAAGGAGATAAAAATGTGAAGATGGCCAAATTACAAGTGTATAGAACTCAATTTGAAATGTTAAAAATGAATGAAGATGAATATATAGCTAAATTATTTTTAAGAGTTGATGAAGTTGTGAATATCACGCTGGGCCCAGGTGAAACAATCAATGAAAGTGTAATAGTTTAGAAAATTTGGAGGTCATTACATTCTAAATTTAATCCTAAAGTTTCAGCTATAGCACAAACAACAAACTTTGATACCTTGAACAGAGATCAACTACGTGGATCTTTGAGAACATATGAGATGAGAATCCCGAAAGGAAAGGCAACCAATAGAGAGACATCTTTCAAAGTAGACAAGCCCACAGAAGAAAAGGAGTGGCCATGCTCAGGTTTTGATGAAGAAGAATCAAAATTTGTCAAAAGGTTGAAGAAAGGCATAGGTAAATATAAAGGAAAACTTCCATTTAAGTGTTTTAATTTTGGAAGAGTGGAACACTATGCATAAAAATTCCCTTTTAAGAAAGAGGAAAATTAGTTTAAAGGGAAAGAGAAGAACAAGTTTAACAAAATATAGAAAGAGAGACAATTCAAGAAGAAAAAATTCTATGCTCAAGAAGATAATAGTAGATCTGAAAGCTCTAACGAATCCTCTGGTGAAGATGGAACGAGTGAATTTATATTAATGGCCTTAGAAGAACTTGAAAATGATTATCATGAATATGAAGAAGAAGAGGAAGGTGAGGTTGACCTTGAGGGGGAGTTAATCAATGCCCTAAATGAAATAGAAAGGATTAAACTAAAGAATACAAAGTAGAAAGAGATCCTATTAAAATATGTAAAGGAAGAATCAAATACTGAAGACATTATCAAGTTGAAAGTTGAACTTGAAGAAGCAAGGAAGGTGGAAGACATTTTATTGCAGTGGATAAAAGAGAAGAACTAGGAGTGTGAAATATTGGAGGAATATGTGGTATGTCTAAAGAAAAACTAGAGAAAAATCAGACTGAACTAAACATAAATATTCAACAGATAAAAGGATCTGAATAACTGAATGTGATATTGAATTCTCAGAGGTCTCCACTCATAAAGACAGGGTTAGGTTATGAATGAGAATCCAGTAAATCTAAGGCAGAGGATAAAAGGACAATCACCTTTGTGAAAGCTTCTAGGAGAGAGGATAACAACTCACATCAATCTAAGAATAAAAATTTGAGCAACATTTCAACATTAAGTGAACAACTGCAAAGGGAAATTGTTGGTGTAGTACAAAAAGAAAAAGAAATGGACAATCAATACACAACCTAACATAAAACTCACCTCTTCAGAAGACAGGGTTATCAAATGTCAAGTTGGTTAGATTCAAAAATAACATCCACTACTAGGTACATCTATTTTCTTTATGGATAATGTTATTGCTGTAAAAATTTTGGACATAAAGCCATAAATTGTAGAGCTTATGTCAAAAGATTTGATTTTGGAAATTTTTAGATGAGAAAGAATGGATTCACGAATGTTAAAACAAATATGAATCTAGACAAAAATGAATTTGCTCCACTCCTTGATATCACTGAATGTTTCTATTGTCACAACTTTGGGCACACAACATATGAATGTAAGATTAAAGACAATAGATTAACATCTCAGAATATGTATAAAACAATTGGATACATGCAATGGAGAAAGAAGGTAGAAGTAAAGAACCCTGACAAATGTGACTTAGTTATGTGCGCTCAAGATCAAAATAATAAATGGTATGTGGACAATGGATGCTCTAGACATATGATAGGAGATAAAAGCAAGTTTGTTTCCCTGAATGAAAATAAATTTGGAAATGTCACATTCGGTAATAATGAAGCAGGTAGAATTAGAGGCAAGGGTACAATCTGTTTGAACAACTCAAGATGAAAGACTCAAGATGTACTTTTTGTAGATGGTCTAAAACATAACTTGTTGAGTGTAAGTCAGATGTGTGACAAAGGTTGTGATGTTCTTTTTAGAGCTCAAGATTGTGAAATCGGGTCAACATCTACAGGGAAGGTTTTGCCTGAAGGAGTTTGAACTGAGAATAATGTATATATCTTGAAAGAAGAGAATGAGGAATGCTACATCAAAAAACAAGATGAATCCTAGATATGGCATAGGATATCGGGGTATCTCAACTTTGATCACATCATCAAACTCAGTAAGAAGAAAGAAATCAAATATCTACCAACAATAAAAAGGCCTCAAAACACTATCTGCGAGTCATGTTAAATGGCCAAACAAAAATGAACATCATTCAAAGTCAAAGATAAATTATCAAGTAGTAAGCCCTTGTAGCTAGTTCATATGGATCTATGCGAGCCTTCAAGAACATAAGCACTAGGAGGAGAACAATATTTCATGCTAGTAATAGATGATTATTCAAGATTAACATGGGTGGAATTTCTTAGATATAAGCTATAAGCATTTGAGAAATTTAAAACATTTAAGGCATAGGACGAAAATCAAACAAGGTGAAATATAAAGTGCATAAGGTTAGACATAGGAGGTGAATTTACATTAGACGAGTTTGTAGACCTATGTAAGGAATTTGGGATAAAGCAACAATATACTATTGCAGACACACCATAACAGAATGGAGTCACAGAGAGACAAAACAGGTCTATTCAACAAATAGCCAGAGCCATGATGCAAGAAAGAAACATTTCTCAAACCTATTGGGCAGAAGCGGTGCATACAATAATACATATTCTCAATAAGGCACATCTTATACCAAATTGTGATAAGACACCTTGTGAACTGTGGCACGGGAAACAAAAAAAAATCAAACATTTTAAAGTGTTCAGAAGTAAATGTTATATAAAAAATAATGATAAAAAGCTGTGAAAGTTTTATGCTTGATCTGAAGAAAGTTTTATTCTTGGGATATTCCTCAAAAAGTAAGGGATACAAGTGATATAATAAAAGACTGCATAATATTGTGGAATGCATAGATGTAAAGGTTGATGAAGAGCTACCCAATAATAATAAGAACAAAGGTTTTATCAGTCCTCCAAACCATCATCATCATATTAGTAAGGAGAATGAAATACAAGATGAAGAATTAGAAGATATTGAGACTCATCCAAAAGGACCTTCAAGATACACTCAAAATAATCACCCTAAAAATCAAATTATTGGAGATCAAAGTGAATGAGTACAAATGAGGAGGCAACTAGCAGAAAAGTTAGAGTAAGGTCATATAGCCATGTTGTCATAGATAGAGACAAAGAGCTTTGAGGAGGCAAGTAAAGACAAAATTTAGATAGATGCTATGAATGAGGAATTAGACCAATTTGAGAAAAGCAAGACTTGGGAACTAAGACCAAGACCATTCAGAAAGAATATCATTGGCACAAAATGGGTATTCAAAAATAAAATTAATGAACATGGTCAAGTTGTTAGAAACAAAGCCATAATTGAGTGTAAGGGGTACTCACAAATAGAAGGACTTGATTATAAAGAGAGCATTGCACTAGTCACGAGATTGGAGGCAATCAGGATGTTTTTGGCCTTTGCATGCTACAATGATTTCAAGGTGTATCAAATGGACGTGAAATTTTCTTTCCTAAATGGTGATCCTAAGGAAGACGTCTATATGGAACAACCTAAAGGTTTCTCATTAACAAATAAACCTAATTATGTTTGCAGGTTAAAGAAAGCACTATATGGTCTTAAAAAAGCACTACAAGTGTTGTACTCTAGACTGGACAAGTACCTTCAAAAACAGGGGTTCAAGAGGCTAGGAGCTGATAGTAATCTATACATTAAGGCGGATGGAGATAAATTGCTAATCATAGTTGTATACATGGATGATATTATGTTTGGCAGCAATAATCATCATCTAGTAGAATGGTTTGCTGAAGAGATGAAGACCCCATTTGAAATGCCTATGATCAGAGAACTTACCTTCTACCTAAGGCTCCAGATCCTACAAAACCCTAGAGGCATATTCATTTCTCAAGAGAAATATCTAAGAAATATGTTGAAAATATTTCAAATGAAATATTCTAAACCTGTCTCAACCCCCATGACTACGAGATGTAAGCTATGTGCAGATGATGAACCACTTGATGTGGATCAAAATCTATATAGATCTATTATAGGAAGTGTAGAGCCTCTAACTTACACCTCACCATCCACTATTACCTACTATTTTTCATCACTTACCTCTCTCTTTTGCCTCCTTTTTAATGTAAAACCACCCAGATCATTACATTAGATGTCATTAAGCATGATCAAGTGAGCTTTGCTAATGTGTGACTGTTTTGTTTAGATTTTGACATATTTACAGGCATTCCGCAGCTCTTTGCCGATTCCGCAGCCATCTGCTGATTCCGCAGCCATCTGGTGATTCCGAAGCCTTTTTGTTAATCTCAAGGTTCCACGTGCCATTTTTCCAAATGAGCCACATGGGCACTTAGGAATCAAGGTGCTCGAGGTTCCTGTGCTATTGGTTCAGCCATCCACGTCATCTGCACCTCCGGTCAACAAGGGGCAAGTTACGGTCAACAAAGGCATCTTAACGGTGATGCGTAAGCTGTTGGGTCACGTCAGCTCAAACAGTGACTTGTCCATATTATGCAAGTTGTGGGAGACATAATCCAACTCTGGATTCAATGCCCATAACGACCAGAACCTCCAGCTATCCACGCAGGCTTATGACGTGTTAATTAAACCTTTATTACGCATGACAATCAATTATTTTTCAGTTTTAGCTGTACGTGTTAGGCTATCTTTCATATGCCTATAAAAACCTGCGTCTGCGTACGCTTATTTAACTTTATTATTGCTGTGTTTTTATGAACTGGTTATAATTTTAGTGCATTTCAAGACTCTGTTTTAATAGTGTTGTTCTAGCACTCTAGATTGTGATTTTCTGCATATGGAGTAATAGAAGCAGTGCTGTTTTGAAGCTTTCAATACCTTGAGTCTTCTTTGGGTTATATGAATGGAGGGCCCTGTTCATGTTAGCCTTGTACAGTATTTTATGTTCAACATTTCCTTATTTTCATTCAGCATTTCCTTTTCTTGACATATGTACAGCGTAATTCACTTTATGCTATTTCATTTCCAGCCTTTATTTTAAGCTGATCAGCATTGTTCTTTTGCAGGTTTTTAACCCGGGATTGATTGTGTGTTATGTATTTGCTTTATATCTAGTGGTAGTTTCAGTTGACAGATTCAAAGTTGTTGCATTTACTTTATTTTCTTAGTTGATTTTTAGCTTTATTTCTCAAATCTGCCTGCTAACATATGAATGGTCTCTTTATTATAAACTGTTTATCTTTTTGAGATCAGAATACTAATAACTTGCAGCTGACTTTGGGTACTTTTTAGACTACTCTTTAACTACTTTCTAATAGTGCTTTACACAATACTATGTGCTAGAAGCAGAGAGTTAGAAAGAGAAAAACATTATAACTAGTCTTTAAAGTAGATTTTTCTCATTTTTATCATTTCTTAGACTTATCTTTAGCTACTTCCTAATCGTGTCTTACACAGTACTATGTGTTAGAGGCAGAGAGTTAAGAAGAGATAAACATTATCATTGGTCTTTTAAGTGATTTTCTTACCTTTTATTTACAGCAGCATGAATGGTGTCTAATGCCATTAGAAAGTGGTTCTTTGCTTTCAGTTCATTTTAATTCATTTATTTCCTTCAAGTTTTCCTTTTCAGCAAGTAGTTAGAACCACTAATCACACACCCTCACTCATCTAGAATTCACTCCACACACGCCAACACTCATTTGTTTATAAATACATCACTCCATCTTAGGAAGATAAATTAATTACAAACAACACCCCCCAAACGACAAAAAGCTCTAAGAGGTTGCTTAAGTACATATAGTACACCTTCACTTCATCAGATTACGAGCCCCAGGTTGACAATTAATGACATCAATTTAGGAACACTAAATTGACTAAACA
>APFE030386341.1:0-11118 GCA_000404065.3 Pinus taeda | reverse complement strand
AAGAAAACTCGTTCTGCTGAAACCAAGCATAGGTGGCTTGGTCCTAGTTCCCAAGCATTCTATTCATGCATCCCATTCGTGCTGAAGTGGCCTGCATCCATATCAACCATGAAGTGATTACGGGAATTTTTTAAAACTGCCAAAATTGCACTTAAACTCAAACTTTAATAAAAACTTTAGAAATTGATAAATTAAAGTTAAATACCTGATTAAACACCAAATATTCATTAAAATGAGATGGATGAGGTGAAAATGAGGGATAAATGGATAACTAGATAAGTTTATCAAAGCAAAATGAGATCAAATCTGAAGCCCAACATCTCTCCCATGCTTATGATCAAGCATGTCCCCATGCTTGCTTGCTCCTCTTGGGCCTTCTGCCCCCTGAAGTAGATGTTGTGCCTGTGTCTGTTTCCCTGTTCACATAATCAAGTTCTGATTCCTATTTGGCCTTTAATATTGCTGCTTTAACCTTCTGCTTTTCATACTTAGCTTGCCATATGTTTTTGTCTTTCAGCCACTTGAATGCCTGTTTAGAAAGCAATTCATTTCTTCTTTTTAACCTGCTTATTTCTTCCTGTAATTTGTCATTTGTTTTTATTAACTTTGCATTTTCTTTTTTCTGTGCCTTATTCTCTGATTTTAATTGCTTCTCAACAATTTTACTTATCTCAAGCTGATCTGTTAAGTCTTGTATCTTGGCCAAATTCAGTTCTTTTTCAAAATCTTGGGTAGTTTTCATCAAGGATTCTCCTGCATCATTATCAAATATGGAATCTCTCTCAAGGGGTTCCTGTTCTTCTGGTTTCCCAGGAGAATATGCTTCTACCTCCTTTTCAAAATCAACAGAATTCCTAGTCCTAGGAACAGACATAATAGATGTATCAATCTCATGCATGGCTAGCTTTCTTGCTCTGGTTCTAGGATAGAAGGGAGAGTTCATCGTGCTTCTATCTTCTTGCTCTACTTTGTCTTGTATATCAACAAAATGTTCAGTAAAATGATGTTTATGCATAAATTCCTTCCAGTCTAACCCTTTTTCTTTCACCTGATACTCTACCAAGATTTTAATTAACCCCTGATGATATACCTGTGTTGCCTTTGGCTTATTCTCCTGTTTCACTGTTTCAACCATTTTAACAAGACTTTTACATAGAAAATATGGCAAGTTTATTCTACCATCTCCTTTTATGTGCTGCAGCAATATAACATGGTATAGATGAGCAATGCTATACTGTCGGTCACAAGTCAAAAATTTTTGAATAATCATAACTAATTCTCCCCATGGTTCATTGAACCATTCACGGGGTATCCCCTTAGCTCTATCAAAGGTGCCTTTCCTGTTCTTTTCAAGGAAGAAAGTCCAAGCTTTCTCCTTGAAATGCAAACCCTTATGATAGTTTTCTCCTATCATAGGCAAGTTTAGGGCTTTGGACAAGAACTCCTGAGTTACTGGGATACTGAGTTCACCTACTTGAGTTTTATCTTGACTGAAATTATTGATAAACTCTTTAGTTATCTGTTCTGAATGACCATTGAACTTCTGGAGAAATCCTATCATGCCCGACTGATATAATTTTTCTACTGTTTCTTTTCCCCAATGCTCTATGTGAAATCTGGGTTCTACCCGGTTTGTCATGATTTCTGTGAACCAATAAATGTAATCCTCAGCTGTTACTAATTTCATTTTGACAAGGATAATGATTATTGTTTTTAAATGAAATTGTAAAAGCAATGAGGCTTACCTGCCCTCTCTGATTCAACTTTAAATCTCTGTTGTCTTTCCTCTGTATAAACCTGTTTCAAACCCCTGTTTCAAAGCACACCAACCTGAATACCCATTATCAATACACTGTCCCCTGTATGTTGTTTTTAAACAATAAATACACATATAGAATTAACCATGTTTTCCCAAGCAAAATAACATGATTACTGTGTATTTAAATAAAAACATAAGAAAAAAAAAATTCTCTCAGCTTCCTCAATCATTCTCTGTGTATTCACAATGGATTTTTTTCCTCTCGGCCTCAAAACATTCCTTGTTTATTCCTAATGGGAAAAGCATGTCTGTATAATGCAAAAAAAAAATTGCTCTCGGCCTCTCAGAAATTCAACAAACATTGACTGCAAATTGCACTGGCCTTTCAACAAAAATGACTGTATACACAAGCAATTTTTTCTCGGCCTCAATCCACTGCAACATTTGACAAAAACATTATTGTATATAAAAGACTGCAGACACCCTATGAGCCTAGAGGGCTATTCACATGCGCTTGGCCTCAGCTCAATCAAATGGCAAACAAAAATTTTTAAAAAGAACTCAATCTATGAACCCTCGGCCTCAAGGCACAACCATGCAACGTTGTCTGTCAACAAAAATTTGCAGTCAATAATATGAATTTGAGGACAGTTCTACGCATTCAATGGCACAAACATATGAGTATATATAAGCGCACAGTGAAATATGGACGCGTTTGACTCGTTTTGACATATGACTACAGCATTCCCCTGTTCCTTTGTGACATACCTCCCCACGGCATATATCTATTCACATCTGTTACAACTCATATATATATACAACACTCAATTTAATGCATATGCCAACATTCTGTTCGGTGCAACCACGTATTCACAAACCCTCATAACGTTGTTTGACAGCCGATGACAATGGCGCATATTGAAAACATATACATATGCATTTGAAAACTTGGCGGCTCTCAGCAAACAAAGAGATGCGACTATAGTTCAAACAACAGTGTTTATACATTTAACAACCCTCACGCTCAGTCATTTAAACTTCCTCACCGCGTTAAATGCATTTGATTTCTCATTTTCCTCTATCGTGTCATGCATGCAACCAGTGATTTTAAATGCTGGCCGATTATCATTGTTTTTACGCCACAGTTTATGCATTAAGATTGATTCATTTCGTCCCTACGTGCTGTATACAGAGAGTTATCCTGGATTTTTAGAGTTACCTGGCTGTCACTGGCCGCGTGGGATGCAAACAAACCGTCGAATCCCTTCCTTCTCGGGCAGTCAAACTGGTGTCAAACAATCAAACCTTGTGAGTAATGGCGGACTCAAGCTTATCTACAGTCGCCGAGCGAAAATCATTCACGTTCTTACCTTGTTTATTTACCAAACTCGGCGTCTTCACCTCAGAATTTCCCTTTAAAATTCCTCTCAGCTTACTCCGTTCACCTTTTGCTTGTTCTGATCTCAAACCCGACTCTCTGAGCTCTTGGCGATGAAGAAATGGTGGTTTGAACAGCGCAGGGAAGGTTTCTTATGACCGTTTCCTTACTGTACCTTTGTTTCATTAGTTGGTAGACGTGGTTACATGGCCATCCTCATTGACTCAGTCGCCCGACTGAGTCATGAGGATGGCCGTATTTGTTTTTTTTCTACTCATATCTTCCGTCGTTTCACCAACCAATAGCCCTCCGCTGCCATAACACCGTGTCAAAATCCGGACCTGTGTGCCGTATGGGGTTCACCGTTTTGACTCATTGCAATTGCGTTGTGATTATACCCATCATATAACCATTCTCTGCCTACAGTGTAATGATCGTTGGTTGCAATGATTTTGTTTGAATATCATTCTCCCACAAATGCATACAGCCTCCTCCATATCATTTCTTTGCAACCCTTCTCTTTGTTATCATAACTCTCGGCCCTTTGCAATTATATGATATTCCTTTTGATATGCCATAGTTTCACTTACCATATCATTGAATGCCACGGCCTCCCTTACATCACCATTATATTGCGCCCGCGTCCTTTGTATGACTATGTTATATGCTATTCATTGTTTGGCTATTCGCTTTAGGGTTTATAAATATGTCTCAATTCTTTTTATAACCCTTTCTTTTGATTTTTGCGCACTTTATATTACCATTGCCATTGACATATATGCGCATTCCCCTTTGTAACATTATTAGGTTATGTTTGTTTAAAAATAATGGTAGCGCCTTATAACCTATAATGTGCATGTTTTATGTTTTATAATTTAGCGCATACTTTATAACATAGCCTTTATAATTTTAAAAATGACCATTGGGGTCATGTTTTAAAATTATAACCATTCTAATGCTCTGAGTTCATGTGCAGGTACAAGAGTGGTCCCAGTTTGATCATTTTGCGTTTAATGAAAAATACCTAGGGAAATTTTGATGTGAATGGAATGGAATATGAATAGGGAATGTAGGGTATATATGTGGGAAATAATATCAATGAATATTTGCAGATATTAACTTTAATTAAATCAAAACTAGAAGTTCCTAAAAAATTTTGAAATTTAAGCACAAAATGGCTTATGAATATACTCCCTTGCTGTTGTTTGTACAGGTGAAATATACAGGTGCTCCTTGATGCTGTTTGTACAGGTGGAATGTTGGATCCAAAATGTGTTTG
This sequence comes from Pinus taeda, assembly GCA_000404065.3. Lineage (NCBI taxonomy): Eukaryota > Viridiplantae > Streptophyta > Pinopsida > Pinales > Pinaceae > Pinus > Pinus taeda. Next base: position 6,702 of record APFE030386341.1, on the reverse strand, counting down.
GATAAATGAAAAGTAGCCTTTTATTACTGCTTCTTGTTCACTATACTCCCTTGCTTGAATTATTCAGGTCCCTCTGCAATGTGTCTGGAATGATTTAATCTGCTGCAACTCGTTTGCTTCAGGTCCCTCTGCAATGCTTCTGGTATATTGTCTCAGCTCCGATCTGGTTCTGCTGCAACAAGTTTGCTTCAGGTCCCGTCTGTAATAGTGTTTCAACTCAGGTCCCTTCTGGTTCTGCTGCAACATATTTGCTTCAGGTTCAAAGTGGACAACACAATCCTTTAGTTGTAACAGCTAAAAGCTTGCTATAAGCCTCTCCCTTGTTGAATGTTTGACTTGTCCTCAAGTCAACTATTGAGAGGTCCTGCATTGAAATTGTGTAAGAGTAGTAAAACAAGAATATAGAATTCATAGAGTCCAGGTTTCCCTGGTTTTCCCCTATGAATTCATGCTTGCTGAGTGCCAGTTGCCTAGTTTTCACTAGCAAACAATTTTTTATTTTTTATTTTTCATATATTTTTTCTCTTTTTTTTTTTCTTTTTTTCTTTTTTACTATATATATTTTTTATGCTTTTTCTGAACTAGAAGATGGCATGGCCATTATTTCCAGTCCGTATTCTTGGATCATTTGTTTCATAAATGTCTCTTTACTAATAGGCTGATGATAGACTTTCAACCTATGACCGTTGACAACAAATGAGGTGGGATTCTGGTCGATGGTCTTTATCCTCACAGCTCCATTGTCAAAGATTTCCTCGATTTCATATGGCCCCAGCCAATGTGTTGTAAATTTCGCTTTGAAATCCCTGAATTTGGAGTCGAATAATAACGCCCAGTCTCCCTTCTGGAATGTCTTGGTTTTGATGTATCGATCATGCCATTTCATCCTCTGTTGCTGTACTAATGTTGTCTGTTCAATTGCTTGTTGACGCTTTTCATCCAATTGGTTAAGTTCCATGATTCTATGTTGTTGTGCCTCTGTCAGGTTCATGCCAAACTGTGCTGCTAATCTGTAGGTTTGTATCTGAAATTCAATTGGCAGTAGGGCTTCCTTTCCATATACTAATTGGTATGGACTAAAACCAGTTGTATTTTTCCATGTGATCCTATAAGCCCATAATGCATCCTTTAGTTTTTCAGACCAGTCCTTTCTATTCAGCTGCACTGTCTTAGTCATAATATTTTCTAAGACCTTGTTTGTGGATTCTACCTGACCATTTGCTTGCGGGTGATACGGAGTAGACTTTCTATGTTTTATCTTGTATTTTTCTGTCAGATCCCGCACTAACTTTGAGGTAAACTGCGTTCCTTGATCTGTCACTATTTGTCTTGGTACTCCATATCGCCCAAAAATTTCTTCAAAGAGGAAAGTAACCACTGTGTCCTCTGTCGCTCTGCTTACTGCTTTGGCCTCTACCCATTTTGTTACATAATCCGTGCATACAAGAATGTATCTTTTTCCATTTGACGGTGGATTAATGGGTCCCACAAAATCAAGCGCCCATTGTTCAAATGGCTCAATGAGGACTTGAGGTTTCAGCGGCATTTCATCTGACAGGATGGGTCTCCCTACTCTTTGGCAACTGTCACATTGTTTGACATATGCCTTAGAATCCTTGAAGATAGATGGCCAGTAATAGCCCAATTGCAGCACTTTGTATGTTGTTCGTTTGTCTGCAAAATGGCCACCACATGGTTCGTCATGGCATGCTCTGAGTATATCTAGTATTTCATCTTCACGCACACACTTTCGAATCATTAGATCAGAACCAGTATAAAACAAATCACCATTTACCCAGCTATATCTAGAACTTTCTCTAACTATTTTCTTTCTTTGCTTGCTTGTAAATTGATTTGGAAATTTTCTAGATGACAAGTAATTTGCAATATCAGCAACCCAAGGGGTTTTTACTGTTATTGCAAATAGATGTTCATCCGGGAAGTTATCTTTCACAGGATTTGGGTCTTCTGGTGATTGGATGCGGGACAGAAAGTCAGCCACCTGGTTTTCCTTACCGGGTCGGTCTTGGATTGTAATGTTAAATTCTTGCAATAACAGGAGCCACCTTGTAATTCGTCCATTAGTGGATGGGTTTGTTCATCAAGTATTTTATTGCTGAATGATCTGTGTGAATAAATACTTGATATCCTGTTATGTAATGCCTGAATTTGTTTACTGCGTGTATAACAGCTAACATTTCCTTTTCAGTGATTGTATAGTTTGATTCTGCAGGTGTCAGATTTTTACTAATAAAGTATATTGCATAGTTAAGCAAATTTTCTTTCTGTCCTAAAGAGGCACCTATTGCTGTATCGGATGCGTCAATGGAAATATGAAATGGTAAAGACCAATTTGGTCCACGAAGTATAGGCGCCACTGACAGTTTGTCTTTTAAAATTTGAAAAGCATTTTGACAGCTAGTAGTCCATTGAAATTCAATGTCTCGTGCTAACAGTTTAAACAGAGGTTGTGCTATTTTACTAAAATTCTCAATAAAGCGTCTGTAATAGCCTGCATATCCCAAGAAACTTCTTACCTCCTTCTGTGTTGTAGGTGGCATTAAGTTAACTAGGACTTCAATTTTGGCTAGATCCACCTTGATTCCTGATGCAGAAATATGGTGGCCCAGAACTATTCCCTCTGTTAACATCATATAGCACTTCTCGTTACTTAATGACAGATTTGTTCGATACATCTTTTTAAGACTTTTTCAAGGTTATTGAGGCAATCATCATAGGTATTTCCGTAAACTGTGAAGTCATCCATATACACTTCTACACATTCATGGACCAGATCAGCAAATATCGCAAGCACTGCTCTCTGAAAAGTTGCAGGTGCATTGCATAACCCAAATGGCAAAACGTTGTATGCATAGGTTCCCCATGGGCAGGTAAACGTAGTTTTGTCCTGGTCTTCGGTTGCTATTTTAATCTGATTGTACCCGCTAAACCCGTCTAAGAAAGAAAAATATTTCTTTCCAGCTAGAGAGTCTAGCACTTGGTCAATCAATGGTAGAGGAAAATGATCTTTTAATGTAGCTTTGCTTAGTTCACGATAGTCTACACATACCCTCCACTTTCCATTTTTCTTTGGAACAATAACTAATGGAGAAACCCGTTGGCTATCCGAAATAGGATAGATGAATCCGACATTTAACAGCTTTTGCAGTTCTTCTTTTACTATTTCTTTCATTGTAGGATTCATTCGTCTTTGCGGTTGTCTAACAGGTTTTAGTTTATCATCAGTATAGATGCGATGGGTACATGTGCTAGGATGGATTCGTTGCATATCAGTATAATCCTAGGCAAATGCTTTTGAGTATTTCTGTAGTAATGCAATTACCTCTTGTTCTTGTTTTGATTGCAGCTGGTTTCCAATATTGAGAGTTTTACCAGGGTATACCTCAATTGTTTTGATTACAGGATTGGAAATTGTGTTTACAGGAAAAATGTTTACAAAAGAATTTTGCAAGGTTGAAATAGTACAAGTTTCCTGGAAAAACTGATTTAAAAGGTTATCAGCAGCTTCATACTGTTCTCTTCTAAGCTGCTCTGAAATATTCGGTTCTGAAATGAAAAGATCCATCAAATCTTCATTCCCTTCCTCTTCCCTAAAATCAAAGAATTGATTAATACTTAGAACTGCTTTTGTTTGCTTGTTTTCCTGGGTTTCAAGTATTGATTCTAAGGAAGTGGTTTGTGCAGGTGAATAAAGAGTGATGTGTTTCTTTTCATCTCCATGCGAGATAATCATACTTCCTGATCTGCGTCCTATAAAGGCATCGGCGGTAGCTAACCATGGTCTTCCTAAAATTAGAGGATGTCCTCCCAGATTTGTTTTTGGTTGCAGAATAAGGAAGTCAACAGGATATTCCCATGAATCCAAAGAGACTATGATGTCTTCTATCATTCCTTCCGGAACAACTTTAGATCTATCTGCGAGTTCTAATACTGTTGAAGTTGTTTGAATGTCGTTTAATTGTAAAGCTTTCATTGTCTCTAATGTCATTACATTGATAGCTGCTCCTAAGTCTATTAATGTATTTGGTACCGAGAAATTATTAATTGATATGGTAACCATAGGGATACCAGGATCAAGATATTTTTCTACAGTAGTTGGTGTAGACATAAGGCTTGCTAGCTTACCAATGACTTGGATTGTAGTGGGATCCTTTCTTTTTCTCCCGGATTTCTTAATGCATAATTCCTTTATTGTTTTAGCATAGATAGGTATTTCTTTAATTGCTTTTAACAAAGGAATTTTCACATATGCATTCTTCAATTCATCTAAAATATCAAATTCAGGAAGGGTTATTTCTTTTGATTGTTCCACTAACCTTTCAGGATAAGGTGGAGTTTGAGTAGTGATTGATTTACCTTTCTGAACTTGTATTTCAGTTTGTGCTTGTTCAGATGATTCTCCCTGTTCAGCTGGTTCTTCTATAATCGGAGGAGAATCCTTTTGAAGTACTTTACCAGACCTTAAATGGACATCATTTAGAGGAAGAATTGAGTAAGTAGGAAAATATGCTGCCTCCTCTACATTATATGTTGATTTGTCCATTTTGTTATTTGGATTGGCCACCGGTTGGGCTGGCAATTGTGTTGGTCTTGGTTGATTTGATGGTAACTGTAACTGTTGTTGTTGTGGCAGCATTGGTGGTGGATTCTGCTGTGGAAATGGAATGGATGGCGGATATGCAGAATTTTGCTGTTGGAATGGCATAGATGGAGGATATGGAGGATATGAAAATGGTTGTTGCTACTGCTGCTGGTAATGTTGTTGGTATTGTTGATACTGTTGTGGTTGTTGGTTTCCATAACCATATCCCCGCCAACCTTGTGCAGGTTGTTGTTGATATTGCTGTGGAGGCCAAGCTTGCCACGACATAGGAGGGTTCCAAGGATTATAAGATGGATAAGCATAATTTTGCGGAGGAATTTGCTGTTGATTTGGCTGAGGCATTCTAGGTGGCCATGGTCTCCTTGGTGCAACATAATAGAAACCTTTTGCTCCTTGCATTTCATCTATTGAAGTATTTTGTAGTTCTTTCAATGTTGCACATTGTTCTGTGGAGTGATTACCTGTACAAAGACCACACACTTGATGTTTCTTCTTACATTTTGAACAAAATATGGCTAAGGCTTTTTCTTCTTCTTCCTTTTTCTTATTAGCCTTTAGCACATCTACTTGTGTCCCTAATGTACTCAGAAGATCTGTTTTGAAATTCTCCAATAGACTTCCTATTTCAGCCCTTGTTATTCCTCCTGCAGCTGACTTTGCTGCTTTAGAACTTGCTTCTCTTCTTCCGGTCTTTGATCTTCCTCTTGAATATTTCTGACATAACTCGACAATTTCATCAAATGGAAGATTTGAAATATCTCCCTTACCCATTACATTTAAAATGTCAAGGTATTCATCCCTTATACTTTTGAGGAAGATAGTGCGAATAGTTTCTTGATTTAGGGAATGTTGTTTAGACATCTGAAGATTATATGCAAATCGTTCTAAATATTCTTCTAGATTTTCATCTTCCTGCTGTGTCATTCTAAACACATCTTCCTTTGAATCTCTAGATCTGCAATAAGCCTGGTATTTCTTAAGGAAGACAGTTCGTATATCATCCCAGGAAGCTATTGTTTGTTCTCCTAATCCCATAAACGATTTTAAAGCTGCTGCTTTTAAAGTTGCAGGAAAAAGACGAAGTTTATGGACATCATCCGTATAACCATATGTTCTACATAAGATATCGAATTCAAACATGAATGAATCTGGATCTTCGGTAGACATTCCATAGAAGTTTGGCAACATAGAAGGTGGAATGTTTTTCATTTTTACTTCTTCTCCTAGTATTGCACTGGTATCTATGATTGGGAAACCAAAGGTTGTTTCTTGGTCATGTCCATCTTCTTGTCTTTTTCTATCATTTTCTGTCTTCCTATCTTCCTCTCTCTTCCTCCCCCATTCTCTTTGTTGTCTTTCATTTTCATCTCTTTGTTCCTCATCATTGAGATGGACAGATCCATGTCCTTCTGCCATTGTTTGATTTGTTTCAATTTCAGGTGGAGGTTCAAGTTGTGGAAAGATAGGAGGATCGATGGATGGAAAAACAAGTTGCTTTCCTTTCTCTTTTGGTTTTCCGGAAGTGGAGAATTTTTGCTTTGTTTCCCAAGCAGACAATGCTCGCCTTTCAATCAAAGTTAATCTTTGGCCACTTCTTTGTTTTTCAATCAACTCTTCAATGACTGGATTACCAGTAATAGGTGTATGTGATGATCCTATTTCTATTTGAGGGGGGTTTTTGATAAATCTACCGTAAGGATCTCTAACTCTAGGCATAAAGAAACATAATTAAGGAAATGAAATGTAACTAATGTTTTTGTTTATTTTGTATTTTATCTTTCTATAGATTATGCCGATATTTGCCTCCCCGGCAACGGCGCCAAAATGTTGAGCTAATTTATGTGACTAAATTAACGCAAGTATTATTATCAATCCGGGTTTGTGAAACTTAGAGGAAAATCCATTATTTATGAAGATCAAGTATAACTATACTTTGAAAGATAAATGGCAAAAGAAACTAAGGAAACATATATCAAAAACTCTTAATTCAATCAGCTTAAAGGAGGAAATACTGAAAAAGTTCTTGACTCAAGAGATCTGCTCTCACCTCAATTATGACTTCAATGAATTAGAGATTA
>APFE030386339.1:0-10855 GCA_000404065.3 Pinus taeda | reverse complement strand
TTTCGCAGCCCAATTATTTGGCATCCTGCACCTGGATATCAGGCCCTATATGAGATGCCCGCAGATCAGTTAGATCAGTTCTTTGACCATCTAGTTGCTAATCATGGTTGCCGACCTCTTCATGAGATCCCTTCTCCAGCCTACTCTCTCACAGCCTTGCATGTCAACTATAACGTTTTCATGAGGACATGAAACAGGGTAAGCAGGGGGGTGTGTGGAGCGCTTGGAAGGTATGCTTTTTGACAAGCAATCTAGTGGTTTTTCAATAATATTTCTAACCTTTTCTGCATTATGAGCCTAAAGAATATAAGGGTTTTGATAAATTGTGTGAAAATGGACAAACGAAGTTCAATCACTAATAATTGATGTTTTCTATGCAGAAAGACGCGGAAACAGGGGATCACCAAGTAAAAACAAGAAGCGAAAGGAAAGCAACTACTGTCCCGTTGACAGGGAACCGGATGCGGACAAGATCAAGTAAAATTAGAGTCGAATAGTCCAGGAAAAGAACGCAGGATACTGAGACGGAGAATGCAAGAAAGGAAAGAGAAGAACTGAACGATTAGCGAATCCCTCAGGATCTTTGATCTTGAGGGATCGCTACTTTAGCTTATCTTTTGTATTTAGTTATCTCCGTCATTTCTGTTATATAAAGGTACCACACCATCGAGCGTGGGGGACGACTGTTGTTGTAATTACAAGCTTTAGAACAGCTTTGAGCATTAAGTTTTGCTAAGACCTGATTTTGTGTACCTTTGTTAATGCAATCAATATAAAGGACTTGGTGTTCACTTCGTTTCTGCATCTGAAGTAACTTTAAGCAGTGTACCATTGGTAGCCAAGGGCCCAGCTCCGACGGTCACTTGTTGTTGTATCATACGGTGATTGGTGTGGTTTGCTTATTTCTTTTGTTTCAGTAATCCGATATATCTTTTTAAGACTATGCTTCTTAGTTAATATCTGAATCTGAATAAGTTCTTTAACTCACGTCTCTGTATTACATAAAGTGAATCTATTCGAGTTGCATCCATCTCTATAGCAAGATATTAGTACGAATGTTATCATCATTGGATTCCTATAAAATACATATTTGCGAGGCTTGAAGACAATCTCACTTCGTTCAGAAACATAGTCACATCATACATTACTCTCGGACTGCTGCAATAGTCTAGAGCGTGTACATCCATTTGGGTTTGCTGTTCCATTCGAGTTTGCTGTTTCAATTCGTATGATTGACGTTTCCTGTTTACGATAGTTTGCTGTTCCATTTACTTATTGCTATTTCATTTGATTACTGTTGTTCCATTTCATAACTGTTGTTCCATTTACTTTCGCTTATCTGCCTTTGTTGCTTTCGCGTGATAGCAGGCCTAAGGCTGTCGTGAGCCCAACAAGACGGTGCCTAACTCCCAGACCTATAGGTCCATGGTTTGGTTTCTTTCTTTATCAGTTTCTAAAGGGAAGGGTTATTGTTTCCGTACCCTTGACTGATCAACTGCTTTGTGTGATTTTATCTTTTGAGTTGGTTTAGTTATAGCTTCGTGTTTGTTTCCTTTCAAATCATTAGAACGCTATACTACCGAGCATTACTTGGGCAAAACAACCTCAGATTGAGTTACTCCTTGAAAGAACAAAACGATCCCGGATTGACTTAATAATGTGGAATAATTGGTGGTGTGAGAGACCCTAGTTATCGCTTCCTAAGGGGGAGGAATGATCTAGGTGGATATTGATGGCCACTCGCCGTCCACTTAGACCCCCACCATTGTTTCTTTCAACTTTTCAGTTTCCTTAATTGTATCACAGTTTACTATTTTTAGCAGTTTTTTCGGGTCCTGAACTTCTGGAGCCGTTTTGAGGCCCTAAACAACGTTTTTTGGGAAAACTGGGAGCAACATGGGTCCATGGACCGATGTTTCTCTTCCCAAAGTTGTAGTTCTCGGATAGATCTTTCTAACGAGATATTGTGCATGTCAAATCGAGATCGTATGCCAAAGTTACGACCCCAGGAAGTTGATGTACCAATTTACCCAAATGGGGCCCACAGTTTGGTGTTTCACCTTCTAGGGTTAGGTTTTTGGATGTTTAGGGTTTTCCATTGTTTCGCAACAATAAATAGGCCTTTGAGCCTCATTGTAACACAGTTCAGAGGCATGTTGCCGCCACATCTCTTCTCAAGGATAAGCTACCATCACCCTAGCTGGTTAATTCCTATTTCTATTTGTAAGCATATTTCAGCATTTTACATTAATGAAATGAAGTGTTATTTCCACTGCATCTTTGTGTATATGGTTATCTATGTATTTTGTTGTGTTCCTTTTTAATTCTGGATCATAACTAAAATTGGAATGTATCCCCAAATGCTATTTATAGCAATGCTATTTGTAGAAATTTCCCACCTGTAGATCACTTGGTAATGCAATATACGAAAGCAAAACACTTGATCTACTTCTACAAACAATTTAGCGGAAGCTTAATCAAACATGAGCAACATCAATAAGAACACATATAACTGATATGGAGAAATCAATCACACATAACAAAGAAGATATAACCAGGGCAAAGCACTAGCCTAAAGCCCCATCTCTGTATTATCGTACAAGTGGAAATATAGCCAGTATTACAAAAAGAATTAGCTCAAAAGCTATCTTGCTCTCTCTGCAATACCTATGCTTCTAATAGACAATCAAAGGCCTCTCTCTAACCTCTAGTCTGCCCTCCAAGCCTCCTATTTTTTTGCGCAATTTTGATTGGGGTCTAGTGCAGCCTGTTAGAGCCTGGATCTACCTCAGGCTGAAGGAAGGCAGGTCTAGGGTAACATCAAACCATGCTTAACCTGGTAGCTAGCCCTACCAGGTCGGGAGAGGGCTCTCTCCTTGTCAATCTTAATTAGGATATTGGCAAATAGGGCTTGAGATGACTGAATATAGGGCTTGAGATGACTGAATTTAATGTAGATTTTAGGCTAGGTATAGTAGCTCAGGTTTTTTTTTTGGATTTGTTTGGGTCGAAACAGCAAGAGAAAGGATGATTTGGATTATGGCATCAATGTCAGTTTCTACCAGCAAACCTGGGGCAAATTAAGTGCCATGTTCAACCAAGTGAAGATTGTAAATGTGAGAAGTATAAGGGAGGAAGCCCGCTGCCCTACAGGGATCAAACAAAGGATGGATCTACAACAACAATTTTATATGAAAGAGAATAACAAGGTTGCTCAACAGAGAATCTAGCAATGGATGAATTCTGTTAAAACTACCATTACAACTAATAATAAAATCATCATCAAAAGGAGCATCATTATGGATGAATTCCTAACATATCACTTAGATAATGCTGAAACAAAGGAGAAAAACATAATGTGTAAATGAATTATAGGAGAAAAAACATACTGAACATTTAAGCATTGTGATGAAACCCAGGCCTAAAGGGCAAAAACTGCTTTATTATGATATTCAATAAACTTTACACAGTCCAAATGCTTCTTCCTGTTGCAAAAATCAAATCCTTACATCTTCAAAACTAAACCTGTTTATAATATTACAAAATTATTTTTATTACCAATTGGAGAGTTTTTAACGATGATCCTGATATTGTAAGTTTTCTGACTTCAGAAGGCTCTTACAATAATCAGATAATTGATGAAGACCAATATGACAAGCAGTTAGAACAAAGAAGCACCAATAACATTATACCCAAATCTGTAGTCAAGTTGGAAGACCTATATGATTTAAAGGATAGATTCAAAAGGTCCACCAATTCAAAACTTCAGAGTTCAACTCTGAGATATGAATTAGTGAATCTAGGAATTGACATAAAACCACTGAATATCAATTTAGGTCTTGGTCTAACTCCTGAGGAAAAATCAACCTTCACTAGACTTTTGAAATATTTTAAAAATGTCTTTCCCTGGAATTATGATGACCTCAAAACTTACGACACTTCAATCATACAGCATACAATTGCTATGATCGCTGACGAAAAACTACTCTAGCAGAAGCTGAGGAAAATCCATCCTAATTTGGAAAACCAGATTAAGTCTGAGCTGAACAAATTACTGAAAGCCAAAATTATTTTTCCTGTTCGACATTCTAGATGGGTTTCCAACCTGGTACCATTCAGAAAGGAAAACGAAGATATCCATATTTGTATTAACTTTCGAAATCTCAATAAAGCTTGCCAAAAGGATAATTTTCCACTACCCCCTATGGAACAGAAATTACAAGTAGTTGCGGGGTCTGAGCTAATGTCCTTTTTAGATGGCTTCTCAGGGTACAACCAAATTTTATCCCATTCAGATGATCAATTGAAAACGACATTTACAATGAAATGGGGCACATATGCATATCAAAAGATGCAATTTGGGCTGATTAATGTCGGTGTCACATTCCAAAGGGCCATGGATATTGCATTTAAAGGATTAGTGAATAAGTCAGTGGTGATTTACTTAGATGACATAACAGAGTATTCTAAAAAATGTGGTAATCACCTCAGAGATTTAAAGCAGATCTTCCAACGATGTCAAAAATATGGGATCTCACTTAATCCAAAAAAGTCATTTTTTGCATTAAGTGAAGGAAAGCTTCTTGGATTCATAGTGTCTAAATCTAGAATACATATTGATCCAGATAGGATTAAGGAGATTTCTGAGATATCCTTACCCCATAACAAAAAAGCAATGCAATCCTTCCTTCATCAAATCAATTTCGTTAAAAGGTTTGTCCTCGACTTCTTAAGAATTGTGTCACCTCTCCAAGAAATGATTAAGAAAAAATATCTCTTCAAATGCGGTTAGGAAGAACATGAAGTGTTTAGCCTGATAAAACAAGTGATTATAAATGCCCCATCTCTAGCGACTCCAAAGTTTTATAATCCTTTCATTTTGTATACATTTACCTCTGAGAAATCGTATGCTGCAATACTCACACAAGCCAACCAAGATAAAGTCGAAGCCCCAATTGCCTTCTTCAGTTCAAACTTGCAAGGAATTGAATTAAATTATTCTGACGTTGAGAAACAGGCTTATGATGTATTCAAAGCAATCAAACACTTTAGACCCTTTCTTCTCAATACTCATACAAAATCAATAGTACCATTTCCAGTGGTAAGAAACCTTTTGGTACAAAAGACGTGGGTGAAAAGAGAACAAATTGGGTCACAACCCTGCAAGAATATGACGTTGAAATCAAGCCAACAAATATTGTAAAAGGTCAAGGTTTTTGCAGGATATTGGCTGGAGCATCGCACATATCAGAAATACAGTCCCCAGACAGTGAGGTACAAATGTATGAGGTAAGCCTAAATGATAATGAATCAAGATATGCTGATATCATGTTTTACTTAAAGAATGGATATGCTCCTTCACATTTGAATCATACAAAGAAAAGAGCCCTGAGATTAAAAGCTAAGCAATATCAAATTGTAAATGATGTACTCTTCAGGATGAATTACGATTATGTACTTCTTAGAACATTGAGAAATCTAAAGCTAAAAAAGTCTTGCAGGAACTTCTTGATGGACCAGCAGGTGGACATTACGTAGGAGATGCAACATCACACAAAATCTTGTGCACAAGCTACTACTAGCCAACATTATTTAAGGATTCACATAGCTATGTAAGAAGATGTCAGATTTGTCAAACTGCTACTGGAAGACAGAGGAAACAAACATTGCCATTACAACTGGTCCACATCGATCAACCATTTGAATAATGGGGATTAGATATAATAAGTGAGATCATTCCTCACTCTTCTAAATAGCATAAGTACATCCTTACAGCTACCGATTACTTTACCAAATGGGTAGAAACAGTTCCACTCAAGTCAGCCAACTCTGAGAGCATCATCGATTGTATAGATCAATTCATATTTACCAGGTTTGGCTTACCTTCGGCTTTAATGTTTGATAATGCATCATATTTTTCTGGTAATGCTATGACTGAATTTGCACTCAAAAGAGGTTTTAAACTGAATATTATGCCAATTATTACCTGCAAGGAAATGGCGTGGCTGAATCAACAAATAAAAACCTTATCAGAATCATTAAACAGACTATTGATCAAAATCATAAAAACTAGCATAAGTCTTTGATGTATGCTCTTTGGACAGATCGAATAACTCAGAAAACTTCTATTGGCACTTCTCCTTTTAATTTATTTTATGGGAACGAAGTGGTCCTCCCAACACATCTAGCTATTCCTTCTTTAGCGTTAGTTCAATTCATCGAAGAAACTCCTTCCTCATCCTTGCAACTAAGACAATTGCAGATTCTTAAGCTAGAAGAGGAACGAGAAAAGGCTAGAATTACCCATGCGCATCATCAACAATTAGTAAAGGCTTCTTTTGATTCAAACTTGGTATCTAGAAAAGATTTTCAGCTTGGAGATTTAGTATTGAAATGGGATAAAGCCCATGAAGAGAAAGGCAAGCATACTAAATTCCAACGGATGTGGCTTGGACCATTCCAAATTGTTGAAATCATAGGTCCATCAGCTTTCATGTTACAAGACTTAGCAGGGAAAAGAGAGTCTTTACCTGCTAATGGGCAGATCCTTAAAAAATACTTTCCATAGAAGATGACCTCTTCTATTTTTGTAAATTGTTATTTTTAGTTTATTTTTCTTTTTGATAATAAAACATGTTGAAAATGTTTACCTTTGGTTTCCACGAAAAGAGTAGTGTCTCTTGTCAATTTTGTTTTTCGCTTGTATAAGTGGAAGTGGTTTATAAAATTAATCTTTGTTTTGGAAACATACGGTCAAGTGCTATAATTTTGAAAGTTTTTACTTGTTCTTTTGTTTCAACTTTACAAGTTTTGATTAAAAACAACCTTAAGTAGAAGTTTTCTTTATATTAGTCATGAAGAGTATCAATAACAAGACAAAGATTCTCTACAAAAAAGCTACTTTTAAACTCTACAATTGTCATCCAGAAGAACTCTTAAGGAACCAATGACTTCCTCCCCACTTTAGGAAATTGTAGCATTCAAAGCATAATCCAATTATGCATTTTAAACTTAAAGAATAAGAGGTCTCATCAAGAGCCAGCTTATCATGATCATAATGATTATAACTAACTGACATTGCCAAACTCCATACCAAAATAGGGTAATGGCTCTAGATTGTTACAATCAAAAGACAAGGTGTCTCATCACGAGCCAACTTGTTCAGTTAAATTATAAATCAAGTGAATGGCACTGCCAATATGGCCACCAAACCAAGAAATTGTTCTTTAAGAATTAAAATAAAAGAAAAAGCAATAAGTGTATATGAGGATTTATCTTTGACAATTGCATACTTCTTAAGTAGGATATTGGATCATTGTTGGGTAATAGGTAACCCTGTCGAGGCTATGGATGCCTGCTGGCAGCAGAGGCTCTACCTACGACAAATGAGTACACCTAAACCTGATCTATGGAGATGTCTTTGTTTTTATCTTTACAAACCAAGTAATGACTGATGTAAGTACAATGACTTACTTTGGGAAGAAGATAATCAGAATTAGGATAGTTGGAACAAGATGTGGTTGTTAGAAAATAACATTGTTTACCTTATATTTCTACAATAAAGTTTGATTTTCCAAAACCATTTCTATTTTAGAAGTTTTAGAAAATTCAAAAAACCATTAGAGATAACTGGTTCTTTCAAGTGAATCGCTAATTGTTGTGACCATCATCAACAACCCCCCTTTTATTAGTGTTAGCAATAACACTAGTAAATGGGGACCCTTCCAAAAAATAAAAACTTATCATTTAATATTGCTTTTTGTTTAAAATAAAACAAGATATCAAAGTAAAACTTGCTAAAATGTATAAATTTACCTTTTCCATACTTAAGCACTATATGGCTGTAAAACCCAAGAAAAGTTTTGAAAGCAGAAAGTCTTAAATATTAGATAAACCTTTCACAAAACCCGCTTTTCAAACAATAGTATCGCATCGCAAAAAGGTCATGGCGAACATCTCTTACACAAAGAACTCCTTGAAATGTGATCCGTGCGAGATCACGAAGCCTTACATCCTCATCGCACATCGCAGATTTCAAATTCCGTAGTGCCACTTAATGTAAAATACCCAAATACCGCGAAATGCGATAGCCTCTCGCAAATCGCATATCGCAGCCACCCTACAAAACAATGGTTGTTAATGATAATAGGTTTTGCAATATCGTGATCTGCGATATTGCGAAGCAAATCGCAAAATCGCTTTATCGCAAATCTAAGGACTTAGAGTTCTATGAAAGTACTTTCGGTTGTTCGATGCAAAGTTATGAGCATTAAATTTTAGCTTAACGGTCCATTAGTGGTTATTTATTAGAAACAATTCGGATCAGGGTAAAAGGACCATCTCATGGAAGATGATATCTTTGATATGATTTAAAGAATTAAAAGCTTTCCCATCACCTTATTTTTGTTCGTTATTCACTATCATCCTTATTGTATCTTTGTTCTCTGCCTGCAATTTTCAGGAGCAGTACGCAGAGTAGCACACAGAGCGTAATGGGAAAGAAAGGCAAGGCTCCTACATCTGAAAATTCAGAAATGACTCAGTTATTCACAGACACCACTTGTACTAAGGAAATAGGGATATCTACCTAGGAAGCCATGTACCGACTATTAGAAGAGGAAAACTCAAGAATTATGAAGGTTACAGTTACAACAGATGGACACGGCTCCTCCGAAGCATCCCTAACTGAGCTTGCATGCTCGTTTCTGCATCGTATTGCGGCAGGCCGAAGATACTCCCCTACACTGATATGGTTAAATGGGTCATAGATCATGCAGATATATCTGATAGAGAGTTCAAGATGGCTAATCAACTAGTCATGGGGTCATTTGCCTCAAGCAATTTGAGACACATGTATCACTTGCCAGAACCTCAGGCTTCCTACAACAAATAATTTGTAGAAAAATTCACCAAGGACAACGAAGATTTGGTGGAGTGCACAAAAGGTTGGTCTACCAAGGAGGAACCACTAAAGAAGGATAAAAATGGTATGTACGCCACTGGCTCTCTCTGTTCTCCTTATTGTTTTGCTGCTGCAATGTTATGTAGACTATTTTGGAAGCTAGATATCAACAAGTTTTCGTCAGAATGGTTGCCTTTATTGGATGCAGCCACCAATGCCACCATAATGGATTGGGCCCAAATTTTATAAGATAATTTAGCCTCTGCTATTTTAGGATATCGAACTAAAAGAATTTTTACTCAAAGGGTTTACCCTCCATTATTTTTAAGTGCCTACATTATGGACACCATTTGTTTTGTCTTTGATTTGCCTATCATGGGATGGAGATGGACAATACAAAACCCTCTTCCTATTCAGGTTTATCACAAAGAATTGTGGGAATCCAATTTCATCCCACATTTCTACAAGATTTGTCATGGAGTGATGCTCCCTATTCATAGAATACTTTACAACAAAGATGCCCCAAGATTCTCCCTAGAAACTGAAGTTAACATTCTCCTTGTGGGAAGGTGGTTTGGGGAGGAATTATTCACATACATCAGGGTATTTGGCAGCATTACTTCCCCCCACATGCTTCCTTTGTATGTCCTCGACAAACTAATGGCCAGAGAAATAGCTTACCAGACCTGCGGTGTTGGGGGAATGAGCAAAGTACTCAAGGATTTAAAGAGGTTGATAATATGCTATGCTTACAGCTACCAAAGTTTCTGGGGAGGCAATACGATCTCTTTGGTGTTGTAAAGAATTTTACCACAGCGGTTAAAATAAAAGTGTTTACCAATGAAGAAGATTCCTTTAACGATGTCTTTCTGCAGAAGCACACTTTCAGAGAGGTCTTACATATGGCACAAATTCAGTTTGATCAAGTAAAACTTTAAAAGTTTAACAATTATAGAGAACAGAGGTTAAAAAAGGTCCCATTGGACAAATTGTGTATTGAACCAATAAGGGAGCCCACTCCCAGTATAGCATAAGTGGAAGTTCAGAAGAAGAGAAGTCTAAATCAAATTCCAAAAAACAATTGGCTGAAAAGTCCGATGATTAGTCCAAAAGTGAAAACAACAGAAGTGAAGGGTCAGTTAAAGATACAACCCAATCTATAGAGAAGCCTGATCAATAGGTCTTGTCCCCAAAACAAACTGAACCTCCCACTTCCCTTCCAAAGCTAATAAAGCCACTTATAGTGGATCTAGAAAAGGAATGGGAAAATTTTAATGAGTTAATAAACACTGAGGAATAGAGCATAGATCCACTGAAAAACCTAGGAGAGGCAGCCACATAAATGATAGTAGAAGGGGTTATTAATACTTTAGAGAAAAATCATATTCTTGTTGCTCCATCATCCGAAATCGTACTAAAAATAAAGTAGATTCCTCCTCTGGATGTATTTTATAGCTCGTAACATAAGGATGTCGTTAGGAGGCAAAGGAAGAAAAGAAAAAAAAATGTCGTGCTCTCTCCAGAGGCTAAACCTCTGGACGTTCTGTGGAAAGACCCAACTACAGACCCATTAGAAAACCTAACTAGACTCTCTCAGATCGTAGGGGCATATTGTTGGGTCCCCATAATACTAGTGATTACCCCATTACTATTGTAGTTGTACCCCTTATTAATATTGTTGTGCCCCTATTGTGCCCATATTGTTACTATTGTGCCCCATAGAAGCCCACTATTGTTATTATTGTGCCCTCACATTATTATTGTTATGTCAGCTTTGATTATGTTATGACCCCTTAGACTCCTATATATAGAAAGGAGGTCTTTTCATTGTATCATCCAAGAATTGTTCATTTATGTAATGTAAAGGAGGTTGCCCCCTCGAAGAGGCTGAATTCTAAGGCGTTGATCTATCTTTTCTATCTTTTCTTGAGCTGGTTTCATAACATTGGGATC